>JAPJBO010001156.1:0-63616 GCA_030068145.1 Diplonema papillatum | reverse complement strand
GATTCTGATCGATTCCTGGGTCGCCGACCCTCAAAAGCCTCATGATCACAGACGTATTCGGCTCAAGCTACCCAAAGGTGCCTCAGAAGCATGCAAAAATGGAAGGAATAATATAATAGACACGGTTGGCATGTAATAATTATTATTGGATTCGATTAGATTTTATTAGATGTTATTAGCCCGATTATTACGTACGTATGTACGTATTAGTAGATCTAATAATGGGCAATAACTAATAATTTCTAATAATTTCTAATAATAATTATTACCTGGTAATAATTTCTAATAATTTCTAGTAATTTCTAATAAATCTAATAATTTCTAATAATCTCGCCTGTAGAGAGTCCCCAGGATGTGGGAGGATCCGGGAAAGACTACTCAGTCGGACTAGGATCTTGGCAATGAAGCCGTGAAAATGGAGGGAACCCAGAAATCAAAGTAGCTACACCCAAATCTCAGACTTGTACTCAGTGAAAATATCTGATTTAGCTCTCGGTGAAAATCTCAGATTCAGCTTTCGGTGAAGATCTGCTGATTGTTCCTCCAATCTCAGATTATGCACTCAGCCCAAAACTCACATGCGAGTTCAAAATCTGCGAGTTTGGGAGCGAAAACCCGGCGCCCGCCCAGAAAACATCACGGTCCCGGACGATGCTCAATGGCGACAAACGCAAAGAAGAAGAAACACGAAAACAACACCAGAATCGTTGATCCATGCCAGGCAAGAGACTGGGTGGCCTGGCAGTGCAAGCCAAGCGGTGACGCCAAGGTGTTTTTAAGCAATGGTATTGTATTAATGTCGCCCCATAATGTACTTCAAGCATTTAAGCCTTCTTCGCTCGCGTGTTCGCGCCTTCTGTCGTGGTCCGATGATTCCCAAAAAAAAACGAACGAATGAGCGCAATGCTTGCACAAAGCTTGGCCGTGCACTTCCAGCTCTCAGATGCTCTGTCAGTAGTTTCGCTGTCTCGGTACTTTCGCGGTGGTACTGATCGCCCAGCGATAGCTCGACCTTTCCCCCAGCCCAACCGTCCCACCGTTTGGGCACCCTTTCTTTTCGTACCACTTTGGTATGAACGTATCGAGGCCGGCAGTGCGAATCACCGCAAGTCCCAGCACTTCATCAAAGCGGTTGTGGGTAAGCCGCGGTGAAAAGGCAGGACGTGACTATGGTGCTTGCAGAAGACAGCCCGAAGAACCGGCAGAAGATCACAAGCAGGCCGTACATTCCGCGTGCAAATGAACGTGAAATGACACAGGATCTTATTGTCTGCTTCGGTCGGGTTCCAGCGAATGCCGATCATCAAAGGCCACATGCAACGGACTGTATGCCCAGCGAACGGGATTCGTGCTCAAAAGAAGGTTTCCCAGATGGAGTTAGACCCCCATTCTGCCCTAAGAATACGGGTTCTGGCGGGTAGAGGTCGCATACCCCACATGCCACATCATCGTCCTCTGCCAGGATCTTGCCTCAAACCTCTCCTACCTCTTTTGGCATCCTTCCTTTTCGACTTAGCAACAAACGGAATTGCGAACGGGGTGAAAGGAACGGTTTGGACGCACGAACACCCACCGTGACGATCACCTTCCACTCCTAGGGGCACTTTTGCTGTGAGAATGCATGGGAAAGTCAGGTAATAATGGATTATTACCTGGTAATAATATCTAATAATGGGTAATAATTTCTAATAATCAGGTAATAATATCTAATAGGGTTTATTCCCTTATAGCCACCACGATTTTTTTTTATTCCCTTATAGACCAGACCAGTCAACCAGTCCTGGTTGCACCAGACACTAAGTCCTGGCTTTAAGGTATTAACGGCAAGGGTACTCTGAGTCGTGGTGTCAAGGGGGTTTTTCAGATACGCAAACGTTTCGAAAGACGCACACACATATCCATTGGTTGACCTCTAACTATCTGGTTGCCTAGGCAGTATCCGGATCTGAAACGTGAAGACTTGACAACGCTCTACAGCAACTAAGGTTCAGCTTGCAGTAACATTGTGCTTACTTGCGCACGAGCGCGCCACCCACCATTCGGCCATGATCTAGCAAGAGCACAATTGCAAGCCTACTACCGGATAGTGTTACCAAGGCGAACGAATCATGCGAGACCTGTAAAGGGGCCCCTCAACAGTATTCATAACACGGCATCGTAGGTCGAGAAACGGATAAGTGTGTGTTCCTTCTATTTCAGTCTGATCTGCATTTTGAATCCCCTCCCTCTCCCTCGGATAAAATGCAAAGGACAAATTTATCGGAAATCAGGCAGCAAGCCTCACGATGTATGGGGACGACACAGGGGTATCCTCCTCAGAACTCTCGTGGAGGTAGGAACATAGTTTTAGACTCATCTTGCGAGGGGTGGGCACCCTACCACGAACACGAACAGGAGAAGGTGGCTTTCCAGGAATAATAGCTATTTATTACCTGTTAATAATGGCGAAAATTTTCACTCGAGAACCCAATTTTTTGGCACGAGACCCGGAGGGTCGAGTGCCAAAAAATTGGGTTCGAGAGTGAAAATTTTCGCCATTAATGGGTGATAAGATAATTTTATTTCACTGGTGTCCCAAATGCAGGGGTTTATACGGGGCTTCGAAAAAATTCTGAGTTCCGGTCTGGGCGTGTTTTTTTTTTTTTGCTGCAACTGCATGCTGTATGCCACCTTTGCCTCGTTTTGATCAGCTTCATCAAACTGAACAGTCTTTCAACCGATGCCGTTCCGAGAGGTGTCGAAAGGGCCGCGTTCATGAGGAGGCTTGTGCACAGGTACCGAGAGGTCAGTGTGACATCCGTGAGAAACAGCTTTAGGGCTGCGGTATACCTGTAGCGAGTCAGTGTGTTTGCAACAGTTTTGAGCTCCTCGAGAACAGATCTGTGCTCGTCGTCGGCTCGGGGAAAAACCTCATTCCTGAAATCTGCAATGAAGCGGGCATTGAGAAAGGGAGGAGAACGTGCGGATCTGCCTTCCTGGGTTGGTCGGACCTTTTCCTCGCCGTAATGGGCGACAAGAATATCAACAAGTCTGACCGCCTCAGGTTGGTTTCCAGCCACAGGCCCACTCAGGTCAAAAAGGCTGAATCCCTCCATGACACCCAGGTTGCTCTTCAAACCCGAACGAAGGTCAGAGATTAGCCCGTTAACGTAGGGCGTGGCCACTTCGGCATGATAGGCCTGGACTGTCTGGGGTGTCACGCGGGTAAAGCCTGCTAAACCTTCAGTTGCGCGGTTTATCACGACATCGCAAAGGAAGTAGGTCGGGTGATTTTCGTGCAGAAAGTCGTGCAGGGAGTTGGCCTTCTCAACTTCTGAGTACGACTCCTTTGTCCACCGCTCGTACTCCGTGTTTGTCCCCTCTTTCGGGACGTTGGTCTGCCGTCCTGTTTGCCGAGATGCGAGCCCGAACATGCTTGCGATGTCCCGGGGAATCCCCTCCTTCTTTGGATCCACACGCTGTAGCTTCTTTGGTGGCATACTGGCCCTCCCGCTACCGCTCCCACCCGGTAAGCCCCAACCCGAACGCTATGTGGTTTTTTTTTTTTTTTTTTCCCAGACCGGAAGAATTTGAGTTCCGGTCTCTCAGACCGCTAAACTAAGCCCGTATAATCCCCTGCCCAAATGAGTCACTCCAAACGACCCGGAAAAAGTGGGGTAGTGAAGAAAACAGAGTTACGAGTGTTTTTAACGGAATGAAGGTAAAAAATACCCAGGATATACAGAAAAAGGGGAGACCAAGAACAGAATCATGCCCGGAAGGAAGAGAAAAGTGCCAACACCATCATCTGACAGCAGTTCGTCTGACAGCAGCTCAACATCAAGTGAGAAATCGAAGAAAGTGAAAGCGATCATTGCTGACCTTCTACCGTCCAAGAGTCGCAGATCTGTCTCTTGATCACGCGGCCACAGATACTGAGGCCAGTGGTAGCACCGCACCAACACTTGAGGCCCCCTGCATTGAGATCCCTGCATTTTTGACTCAAGCACACCCTGTACCACCTTCGAATGTTTTCTACTTCAGCAACATTGCTGAGGGAGCTATCATTCAGATTGGTACAGATGCTATCAAGCCGCACCCTAAGGGCACCAAAAAATAATCACATGGCAAGCTGTTTACATCATTCTTCTTCTTTTTTGTCGTTTTTCCATTGGTAACATCATTGTTTTTACCCACCTGAACCGTTTTTTCTTCACTCGTGACCAGTTTTTAGGGTAGTGGTTAAAAAAGGGGGGGTAGTGGTTAAAAAAGGGGGGGTAGTGGTTAAAAAAAGGGGGGTAGTGGTTAAAAAATGGGGGTAGTAAAAAAATGGAGTGAAGAATTTGGGACCCCAGTGAAATAAAATTCTTTTTCCGTGGCTATAAGGGAATAAAATTATTTTTCCGTGGCTGTAAAGGAATAAAATTCTTTTTTCGTGGCTATAAGGGAATAAAATTCTTTTTTCGTGGCTATAAGGGAATAAAATTCTTTTTCCGTGGCTATAAGGGAATAAAATTCTTTTTCCGTGGCTATAAGGGAATAAAATTCTTTTTCCGTGGCGGGAATAAAATTTTTTTTTCGTGGCTATAAGGGAATAAAATTCTGTTTTCGTGGCTATAACATGCAGGGTCAAAACCTTGTGTCTTTTTAAAACGCTCCCTAAAAAAATTTCTGGGAAAAAAAAATTTTGCTCAACTTCCTCAAAAATTACTGCAGAGTTTGTTCCAAACTTTTAAAATTCAAAAACCCCAATTTTTTTCCGGAAATTTTTTTTTTGCCATTTCCAAAAAGACACAAGGTTTTGACCCTGCATGATAAGGGAATAAAATTATTTCGTGGTGGTTATAAGGGAAAAAAAAAAACGGTTGTAGTCAGTTCGTGGCTATAAGGGAATAAAATTCTTTTTTCTTTTTCCGTGGCTATAAGGGAATATTGAAAATACCGGGTGGCTATAAGATAATTTGCCCTATCTAATAATTTCAGGAACCAGGTAATAATATCGAATAAATTCTAATAAAATCTAATAATTTGGGGCGGATTTCAGAAATCTAATAATAGGTAATAATCGTGATTATCTGCCAACCGTGAATAGACAAGATTTACACGGGGAGTCGCACCCCCTACCCCCCCACGGGCCAGGGTTCGCTCGTTTTGTTTGTGCGCACTAAGTTCATGTAGTGCGCTGCCAACTACTAATATTTTAGTACCAAAAATGCATTCTTAACACAAGATTTATGCCTTCGCTCTTTCGCCAACCTTTCAAAAACTGTTGCGTTGACGCATCCACACATGCTTTTGAGCAGGCGAGTGCCCTGAGCCCAAATCCTGGACGTGGTTGTAGGTGGCAATTTTGCAAATGATCATGATCAGAAGGTCCTACTTGGGAGGTTCAGTTTCCTCACACATTGCAATCTAGGTTCGGTAGGTCCATTTGTTCTAGGGTAGGCACAGCCGGCATATATTATGTGTGTACGTGTGTCAACCCTGTTTTGAGTGATTTAACACACAGCACGCTGCCATCCGACACTTTTTGATGTAGGCAAGCAAGCCTTGTTACCATAATATTCTCCTCCTTGGTGTGCGTCTCGTGCTGCAATTAGCTCCAGTCTCAGTGCCGCTGCGTAAAAGGGTAAGTAGAAAACGAATCAACTGTTAATGATCTTCGTGTGTTTGCCACATTTCTATCGTGGCGCCTCAGGATACGGAAAGCTAGGGGGCGGGATGGTGGGAAAGCAAGAGCGTGAGCGGTTGTGTGAGGGAGCGAGAGGCCCTGTTTCACAGTATATCATTAGTCGGTTAATGGTAATCTTCTAAGACTAGCGTCTTGTACGACTAAGAAAAAAGGGCGATACCGTTGCGCCACAGATCGTTCGGGCGGTCCCTGACGCGGACGCGGTCCCCCTTCGCGAACGCGGCTCCCGCCGCCGCCGCGTCGTCGTCCCTCTCGCAGAACATCCACGTGAACGCCCGAGGCTGCCCGTTGACGCGGACGACCGGCTTCGCGCCACTCACTTTTTCGACGACGCCCTTATTCCACGGCTGCTTCTCGGAGTCCCGCACCTTCACCTTGTCGCCGACCCGGAAGCCGGCGGGGCCCGGAGGGGACCCCCCCTCCACGTGCGCGTCTTTTTCGACGAACGTCCACGTGAACGCGCGCTGCTGGCCGTCCGGGCGGACAGTTACGCGGCCGGAGGCGACGCTTTCGACGGTTCCGCGGGTCCAGTCTTGCTTCGCGGTGTCGCGCACTTTCACCCGCTCGCCGACGGCGAATTGGTCCTTCGCTGAGGTGTCGCTCGTGGGTTTCTCGTCCGGGAGGGGCTCGACGAAGTTCCACGTGAACGCCTTCTTCTGCCCGTCGACCTTCACCACCGGGCGCCCGTTGGTGATCGACTCGACCGCTCCCTTGTGCCAGACCTCGACCTCTGTGTCCCGTACCCTCACCCGCGCGCCCACCGAAAGCGCCGCCTTCTGCTTCGCCGTCGGCGACGAAACCTTCGTTTTCCCCTTCGCCGAAGGCGACGTGGGCAGGGGCTCGACGAAGCTCCAGGTGAAAGGTCGGTCTTGCCCATCCAATCGGACGGTGACGTTGTCGGCGGTCACTGTTGCGACGGTGCCGGAGCGCCAGTCTTGCTTGGCGGTGTCGCGCACTCTCACTCGGTCGCCGACGGAGTACTGCTGTTTCGAAGGCGGCGCGTCCTTTTCGACGTGGTTCCACGTGAACGCCCTGTCCTGGCCGTCGAGCTTCACGGTCACGTTCGCTCCGGTAGCGTTGGCCACGGTGCCGGCGCGCCAGTCTTCCTTCGCGGTGTCCCGCACCCGGACGCGGTCGCCGACGGCGTGCCCCGCCGGGGCCGCCACCGCCGCCGCCGCAGCGTCGCGCTCGATGAGGTTCCACGAGAACTCCTTCTGCAGCCCTTCCACCAGCACGGACGTCACCCCGTTCGCCTTCGATGTCACGACCCCCTTCCGCCACTCCTCGTGCTCGGTGTCGCGCACCCGCACCCGGTCTCCGATCGAGAAGTCCTCCTTAGCTACACCCGTCGGCTGTACAAAGATTCTTGGAGTGAAGAAGCTGGTAAGAATCACAGGCAGAACTCGACAAGAAGAAGCTGGGAATGCCACCAGAAAACACAGGACCCAGATTGCCATAAAATTTATTCTAAGTCCCTGTGCTGGGGCACGATAATGAGTAAGAGCTCGCTTGAGACGCTTGTGTAGACAAACGCACTTGTTATCATAGGAACTTTAACCCCACTCCGACCACCTACAGGTGAATTTCCTTTCCCCCATTTTTCATTCTTATGGAGTGCCTTCGCTCTTTTTGGCATTCTGGGGGCTGGAATTTTGCGATTTCGAAGCACCTCTTTCCGTTGCTGCCCTTGGAAGTCAAAAGGTGAACATGATGCGGCACTAGTCTGCTATCGTCTTTATAACCGTCCCTACTTCGGTAAGAAATAGAAGAAGACTTTCATGTCCTGCATGTATCGTGTCGCCCGGGCAAGGTATTGGTCGCAGCGATATACCCCCTGGGTTTGTTGTAAGCAACCACGATGTCTGGCTTGACCTTCAACCGCTTTCTCCCCGATGTTTAAGCTCTGTCATTGTTCCAATGGGGAGTGTTGACAACACCTCTAGCCTCCTTCGAAATGAGCACAAGGCAGTTCCTCGAGTATTTCTGACCACTTGTGGTCAACATTTGAGAATTCACCACAACCTCTCGATTCTCGGGCGAAAAGGTTTCTCAAGCTTTCAGCACCGACTGGTCATAAGCCACTAGAAAGCTAGCATCTGTATCTGACAAGAACCATCCTACAAAGCGGGTTGGTGGCTGTAAAAGGTACTGCTACAACATGCGGACTTCACGTTTGTCAGCGCACTCCAAGAACGTGATCGGAGAACTTTGGCGATACTGGCAATGACCGCGCTTTGGGCCGCAGCGTTATCCTCCTGGGATTTGCAAAAAAGTGGGATCCCGTTCCGAATTTTGCGGACACTTCCGGCCACATAACCCAGGGTGTATCATTTTAGCATGAGGGGGATGCTTGTGTAGTAGTTGTCCATGTACATGTGCCTCCCTGAGTATGCATACAGAGGCAGCTGCAAGAAGTTCTCGCTCACCACGTTCCCGGGACCAGGGTTAGCATCTGTGTCAATCTTACCCGGGTATACACTGACGATACCAATGTGTTACCAGTCCGCCAGAACCTTGCCGTTTCATGGCCATGTACTGCTTGAAGCTGTCACGGCCTTTGTACTTGATGATCGACTCATCAAAGCTGAGTTCTTTATCGGGAGCATAGAGATGGATAGTGGAAAAGATCTCTCATCTTGATGAGTAGGTCCGGGTGTTCCTTCTTTCCACTGAGGGGGTCTGTGAAGTGCAGTGTCCTGTGGATATCGAGCCATCTTTTCCTGGACCAACGAACGCGCACTGTGCCATAGCAGTACGAGTAGAATCCTGTTTCACGGACAACCCCATCGCGAATGTGACAGCACACGCCCAGCGAAGAAATTCCGCAGTATCGGGTGCTTCGTACGAGATACTCGCTTTCCCTGCAGCATACACACTCATGTGCCCAATGATCTGGGTGACCACCAGGTCGGTGAACATGCATCTGAAGATGCCAGAGGGGGAGGAATCCTCGTCAAGGTCGTCGGACGGATTCGGTCCAGTCTTCTTGGCGTTGAACAGTAATTTGGGGTTGGGCTCGACCTTGCTGCTCCACGACAAGGACTCGCTGCACCTGCTGCCTTGACCGCCGCGCTCTCAGTAGTCGGTGGGCGGCCTCGGTGCTGGGTTTGCGGGGGCTTCTGTGCCGGTCCTTTTGGTGGGCCGGGGCGCTTTGGCGCAGGCGTTGCGGAGACTTCGGCCCCTGTTCTTTTGGCGGCTCATTGGCACACAGTTCATAAAGTGGCCGAGATCACCGCTCTGAACCCGCGGGTTGGCCAGGAACACGACGTTGGCCGGGTGGGGTCCGTCTTCGTCTCGCTCGACGGAGCCGGTACCTCCCAGCACGGCACAGTTGTACAGCGCTGTGTACACTGTCTCCGGATTGGGCTGAAATCCGATACGGTGTTGGAGGCAGAAGCTCGACGCCTGGTAAGTGTCCAGCTCCGGAAAGCGTGCCACAATCCGGCAACGCATGTTGAAATGTTCGCGGGCGAAGCTGCTCACTGCCGATGGCATCGTAAAACTGCCCTCCATCGCTCGCATGAGTGCGGTACACGCGCAATCCGCCCCGCTCTCCTCGCCACGCAGCTGCAGCGTCGCACCCCGGACCCCGGATAAAACCCCTTGCTCTCTAATAAATCCTCCATATACTGGCTCCGTCTGCTGCTTCGTCTTTACCGTCGCGGATGATGCAAAAATCGAAAGTAGAAAGGTCCGGCAGTGATTCGGTTCGTCACAATCGTCGTGACGTCAGGACACGGCTTCAGAGCAAGCGAGGGGTGAAGTTACGATGTTTTCGGGATAGCGATGGAGTTCGTAAAGTGTTAGGTATTTCGTCGGAGATATTAATCTTCTAAGATCTGCGATCTTATACGACTAAAAAAGGATGGGCGTGTGTTTGTTTGCACGTGCCGGGGGAGGATTAGCCTGCTAGTGATTGATAGTGAGTTAATACGATCGCTATGCTCATCTTCTCCCAAACACGCTGCCGGCGTTCTCTTTTCGTGTTTACGAAAGCATTGTTCCTACGAAGAAAGTTGAAGTATGGCTAAAGATAAAGTGGTGTCGCCGGAGGGGGTAATCTCAGGGCCGCCCACGTGATAAGCCGTTGAGCATTGAGTTCTTTTAAGTACATGAACCACATGGATTAGCATGCACTAAGATCCGTTAAGCAGCGGCTGCCGGCTTATCCCGTGACACCTTTTATGGGGGAGCGCAAAAAAAAAAAGTACCTCTTTTTTCAGCTCGGGCTCTTCGTCCTTCGGCAGCGGCTCGACGTGGGCCCAGGTGAAGGCCTGCTTCGCGCCGTCGAGGCGGACGGTGGTGTTCGTGGAGTCCGCCGACTCGACTGTGCCGGCGGCCCACGGGTCCGCGGCTTTGTCGCGCGCCCGCACCCGGTCCCCCGGCTTGAACTGCGGCTTGTCGGCGGCGACGAAGTTCCATGTGAACGCCCGCTGCTGGCCCTCGAGCCGGACGGACACTTTGCCGCCGGCGACGGTGGTCACGACACCGCGCTTCCACTCTTCCTTCGCAGTGTCGCGCACCTTCACTCGCTCGCCGGCGGTGAACGCGGGCATGTCGTCCTCCACAGCCTCCACGAAGTTCCAGTGGAAGGCCGGGTCCTGGCCGTCGACCCTGACCAGGGGCCGGTCGCCGTCGAGCTTCGTCACGGTGCCCTTCTTCCACGACTCCTTCTCGGTGTCCCGCACGCGCGCTCGCTGCCCGACCTTCCAAGCCGGGGCCTTCTCCTTGGCCTCGCCTGGCTGCTGCTTCGCGGCGGCCTCTGCCTGCGCCTTGAGCTTGGCCTCGCTGTCAGATTCAGCCTGCGCCTTCGCTTTGCTCTGCTGGTTCGCTGCAGCTGCCTGCGTGCAACGGTTGTGCGTGGTGAGAGCACACTGGGTATTTATGGGGAGAAAACAATCCAATTACAAAGCGGGCTTTTTTTTGTTGAACGCTTACACCCGCCACTAAACCCAGATTCATCTGTGTTTCGTGTGGGCTGCAACTCCTTTGATCCATCGTAACTGGCAGTCTCCCCAAGCATTTCCTACAAAACGGGTGCTTATACAACAAAATCGTACACCGCGAGAGGAGGAGAAAGTAGAAAGGGAAACTAGAGTTTTCGTTGACCGCACTACCCGGAGCCCGAATCCTGGACGTGGTTTCAGGTGGCAAATGATCATGATCAGAAGGTCCTACGTGGGCGGTTTCAGTTTCCTCACACACTGCATGTGGCTATAAAAAAACTGGAAAGGAGGTCGTACCTTGTCAGCATCTTCGAACTCGTCGTGCACCGCTTCCTCCCGGTCCGCCGGCGCTGCCTTCTGCGCCTGCAGCTTCGCCTCCTGGTTCTGCGCCTCCTGCAAGGCCAGCTCCGCCTTGAGCTGGGCCTGCTTGGCATCAGCGACCGCTTTCTCCGCCTCGCCCTGCAGCCGGCGCGCCTCGCCGGCCTCCTTCTCCTTTATGCCGTCTTCGAGGGCCAGCTTCTTCTTGTCGAGCGCGGCCTGCAGCCGGTCCAGTTCTTCTTTGTCCTTCTGCCGCGCCCGCTCGCTTTCCGCGCCTTCGGCGGCCTGCCGCTTGTCCTCCTGCGCCTGGGCGAGGGCTGCCTTTTCCTTCGCGTCCGACGATGCATCGTGCTTCTTCGAGTCTAAATCGTCGCGTTTTTCGCGTTTTTCGCGGGTCTCGTCGTCGCTGCGGCTGCGGCGGCGGGTCTTCCCGGTCGGGTGGGCGCGCTTGCCGCTGCGGCTGCGCTGGGCGCCGGAGGACGAGGATTCGCTGCCGTCGGCGGACGGGCGGCGGCGGTGGTGGTGGTGGGCAGCGGCGGCCGCTCTGTCTCTGCTGCGCGTCCTGCGGCCGGGGGTGTAGGATCGACTCGGCGCCGGGACGCCCAGCGCCGAGACGCCGTGCTGGGCGTGGCAGTACTGGTCGACCGCCGACAGCACCTTGTTCGTGTTGTGGGACAGGTTCTTGATCAGCCCGACCTCCTGCAGCAGGAAGTCCTGCTCGTCGAGGGCGTACTCCTGCAGCCGCCCCAGCCGCCGGTCGCTCGCCACGTACTCCTCCACCAGCGCCGTGATCGTCGCCAGCTGCGCAAGCACCTCGTACCGCAGGTACTTCCGCATTGATTCGTACTGAAACCGCTTCGCGACCCCAGACTGCAATGTTTAGAGAGTGAAGTAAGGATGCACAGCAGATGATGGCAAAACGGAGTGGGGGAAGACCAGTTTACTGATATTGGCAGGAGGGGGGGAAGACCAGTTTACTGATATTGGCAGTGATTAGGCTGGCGGCCTTTCATGCATTTTTTGTGATGTCAGCATCAGAAAATACAGGCGCTTCGTTTCATTTGTTTGTTGCGTGCGGTTGATCGGTTTCCCACTTGTATTTACCCTGTGTCATTTTTCGGGTAAGGAATTCTGATCAACCACCAAAACACGCTGCCTACGTCTGTTTAGCCTGCACAATACAATGAAGGGCAACGTACTAAAAAAGTCCTGTTGGGCAGAAAAAGGAGTGTGATGCTGCGCACGTGGGCTATGCGTCCTGTATGACCCTCAGGGGTTTCTCAAACTTGTTGTAGTAGTAGTAGCTGTTGACTGCCGCTGCTCTGTCTCTGCTGCGCGCCCTGCGGCCGGGGGTGTAGGCGCGGCTCGGCGCCGGGACGCCCAGCACCGAGACGCCGTGCTGGGCGTGGCAGTACTGGTCGACCGCCGACAGCACCTTGTTCGTGTTGTGGGACAGGTTCTTGATCAGCCCGACCTCCTGCAGCAGGAAGTCCTGCTCGTCGAGGGCAAACCCGGCGTACTGAAACCGCTTCGCGACCCCAGACTGCAATGTTGAAAGTGAAAGTTCGCTTGAAACCCCGCAGTTTTAAGCAGGTGCATAAGAGATGATGGCAAAACGGAGGGAGGGGATGACCAGTTTGACATTTGTGGCAATAATTAGTGTTGGTAGCATCAAAAAAAAAGTCCTTTGAGAGTACGTGGGCTATGCGTCCTGTATTACCCTCAGGGTCCTCGGGGGTCCTTCAGAATGTGATGTCGTGTAGTTGTAGAGTAGTAGCTGATGGCGGATGGGTGGTACCGAAGCTGCACGTGCAGTTTTGGCAAGGCAGGAACCTTTTGAAAAGGCTTGTCCTTCGTGGATGGCACGGCGCCGGCGGTGTGGGTGAGCGAGTGCACAATCGAGGAAGCGGTGAAGCTGGCGGCCCGCACGCCGAAGTCCAGGGGGTTTCGGCATACGCACCCCCACCAGTGCATGCCGCTGCCACGGAGGCCGCCGTGGGGGCGAAACTATCGAAGCGGCGGGGCGACAAGTTCATCGTCACCACCGCATGTGCTGCGGAACGCCCCGCCGCATGTGCTGCCGCTGGATGCAAAGTGAGGCTTGCCGGCTCTTTCCGAAATCAGGGCGACACTTTATGCGGTGTGGCATTGCCGACGAGAACCCCCTGTGTTGGTATGTATGGATTGACCGAGGATCAATTTCAATCGAGGAAGCGTGCACGACCGACAGTGGAAAGAGTCCACCACGCAGTGCCAACGGGAGAAAGTCAAGCACTCCTCCGAATCCTCTGCGCGTGCAGCACAGCGATGGGGCGACAAGTTCATCGTCACCGCATGTGCTGCGGAACGCCCCGCCGCATGTGCTGCCGCCGGATGCAAAGTGAGGCTGGCCGGCTCTTTCCGAAAGCAGGGCGACACTTTATGCGGTGTGGCATTGCCGACGAGAACCCCCTGTGTTGGTATTTATGGATTGACCGAGGATCAATTTCAATCGAGGAAGCGTGCGCGACCGACAGTGGAAAGAGTCCACCACGCAGTGCCAACGGGAGAAAGTCAAGCTCTCCTCCGAATTCCTCTCAAGCCTCTGCGCGTGCAGCACAGCGATGGGGCGACAAGTTCATCGCATGTGCTGCGGAACGCCCCGCCGCATGTGCTGCCGCTGGATGCAAAGTGAGGCTTGCCGGCTCTTTCCGAAATCAGGGCGACACTTTATGCGGTGTGGCATTGCCGACGAGAACCCCCTGTGTTGGTATGTATGGATTGACCGAGGATCAATTTCAATCGAGGAAGCGTGCACGACCGACAGTGGAAAGAGTCCACCACGCAGTGCCAACGGGAGAAAGTCAAGCACTCCTCCGAATCCTCTGCGCGTGCAGCACAGCGATGGGGCGACAAGTTCATCGTCACCGCATGTGCTGCGGAACGCCCCGCCGCATGTGCTGCCGCCGGATGCAAAGTGAGGCTGGCCGGCTCTTTCCGAAAGCAGGGCGACACTTTATGCGGTGTGGCATTGCCGACGAGAACCCCCTGTGTTGGTATTTATGGATTGACCGAGGATCAATTTCAATCGAGGAAGCGTGCGCGACCGACAGTGGAAAGAGTCCACCACGCAGTGCCAACGGGAGAAAGTCAAGCTCTCCTCCGAATTCCTCTCAAGCCTCTGCGCGTGCAGCACAGCGATGGGGCGACAAGTTCATCGCATGTGCTGCGGAACGCCCCGCCGCATGTGCTGCCGCTGGATGCAAAGTGAGGCTTGCCGGCTCTTTCCGAAATCAGGGCGACACTTTATGCGGTGTGGCATTGCCGACGAGAACCCCCTGTGTTGGTATGTATGGATTGACCGAGGATCAATTTCAATCGAGGAAGCGTGCACGACCGACAGTGGAAAGAGTCCACCACGCAGTGCCAGCGGGAGAAAGTCAAGCTCTCCTCCGAATTCCTCTCAAGCCTCTGCGCGTGCAGCACAGCGATGGGGCGACAAGTTCATCGCATGTGCTGCGGAACGCCCCGCCGCATGTGCTGCCGCCGGATGCAAAGTGAGGCTGGCCGGCTCTTTCCGAAAGCAGGGCGACACTTTATGCGGTGTGGCATTGCCGACGAGAACCCCCTACGCTGGTATTTATGGATTGACCGAGAATCGATTTCAATCGAGGAAGCGTGCACGACCGACAGCGGAAAGACTCCACCACGCAGTGTCAACGGGAGAAAGTCAAGCTCTCCTCCGAATTTCTCTCAGGCCCCTGCGCGTGCAGCACAGCGATGAGCGACAAGTCAATCATCGTCACCACCGCATGTGCTGCGGAACGCCCGTCGGGCCTGCTCGCCGCATGTGCTGCCGCCGAATGGAAAGTGGAGCTGGTCGGCTGTTTCCGAAAGCAGGGCAACACTTTATGCGGAGGCATTGCCGATGAGGATCCACTGGTATTTTTTTGGACTTGACCGAGACTCGATTTCGATCAGGAAGTACGACCACACGACCGACTTGGTACATAACGCAGTGCCAACGGGAGAACGTCAAGCTCCCCTCCAAATTCCTCTCAGCCCCCTACGCGTGCAGCACAGCGATGGGGCGACAAGTCAATCATCGTTGCCACCGCATGTGCTGCGGAACGCCCGTCGGACCTGCGCCGCATGAAAGCAGAGCTGGTCGGCTTGTTTCCGAAAGCAGGGCAACCCTGCATGCGGTGGTATTGCCGATGAGGACGCACCTGCGCTGGTACTTTTTTGGACTTGACCGAGAATCGATTTCGATCAGGAAGTACGACCACGACCGACGCGGGAAAGGGTACACCACGCAGTGTCGACGGGAGAAAGTCAAGCTCCCCTCCGAATTCTTCTCAAGCCTCTGCGCGTGCAGCACAGCGATGGGGCGACAAGTTCATCGTCACCACCGCATGCGCTGCGGAACACCAAAGTGGTGGTCGGCTGGTCGGCTTGTTTTCGAAAGCAGAGCAACCCTGCATGCGGTGGTATTGCCGATGAGGACGCACCTGCGCTGGTACTTTTTTGGACTTGACCGAGAATCAATTTCGATCAGGAAGTACGACCACGACCGACGCGGGAAAGGGTACACCACGCAGTGTCGACGGGAGAAAGTCAAGCTCCCCTCCGAATTCTTCTCAAGCCTCTGCGCGTGCAGCACAGCGATGGGGCGACAAGTTCATCGTCACCACCGCATGCGCTGCGGAACACCCGTCTGATGGAAAGTGGTGGTCGGCTGGTCGGCTTGTTTCCGAAAGCAGGGCAACCCTGCATGCGGTGGCATTACACTGATGAGGACGCACCTGCGCTGGTACTTTTTTGGACTTGACCGAGAATCGATTTCGATCAGGAAGTACGACCACGACCGACGCGGGACGCAGTGTCGACGGGAGAAAGTCAAGCTCCCCTCCGAATTCTTCTCAAGCCTCTGCGCGTGCAGCACAGCGATGGGGCGACAAGTTCATCGTCACCACCGCATGCGCTGCGGAACACCCGTCTGATGGAAAGTGGTGGTCGGCTGGTCGGCTGTTTCCGAAAGCAGGGCAACACTTTATGCGGTGGCATTACACTGATGAGGACCCACCTGCGCTGGTATTTTTTTGGACTTGACCGAGAATCGATTTCGATCACGAAGTACGACCGCACGAGCAACGCGAGACAGCAGAAAAGGTGCACCAGATCTGGTACAGCCGCATGCAGGAGGCGCAACATCCCCGCGACGAAGCAACTTTGTTTTGATGGGAGACGAACAAGGGCGGCCATGATGTATTTCGTACGATACTTGGCCCTCCCCCCAAATAAGTTGCTGACAGGTACCCAAACGGGCACAAACGCGACTCGACGAGATTGTGTTCAGCGCGAGCGCCAAGCCCCAAGGTGCGCCAAGCCTTGATGCTTTAGTTTGGGAAATCGGTAGCCACTTGACCCGTAGGCCATGGCTCTGCAGTACCGCCGAACACGTGAAGCTTGGCTCCCGTGTAGCAGGCTTTCCCTGGTACCCACAAAAACTGAAAAATATATATATAACGATTACACCCCGACCTGTAATGTATGGCCCTTTAATTTGCGGAATTTTATTTTGTGGCCATGCAATTTATGGACGAATTATTTTATGTTTTGGAGGGGCCCAGAATTAATATTTCCTGTCCAGGCTCTTGGGACAGGCATACATGGTGCTAACTTGCGGCGAGGCAGAGGCTCGTGAAGTGGTGAGAACATTTCCGGAGTTGGGGCTTGCACTGATAAACGAAGCAACGGACGATCAGCATCAACTGACCAAAGGTGATGGAAATGATAAGGCAAAAGTTTCTTGTTCTTCGCGTGTACAGGGTATAAACCTCTCCGCCATAGTATAGTGGTTAGAACACCCGGCTCTCACCCGGGAGACCCGGGTTCAATTCCCGGTGGCGGAGCCATCTCTTTCATGTGCAACCGTTGTTCCGGAAATGTTCCCGTCAGTACAGATGTACTATTAAAAAAAAAATCTACGACATCCGAGGTAGCATAATTGTTTTCCCCTCAGCTTGTCTTGTGGGGCCAGTCAGCTTCATTAGCATCAACATTTGAGCACCTTGTGTGGCTTCTCAGTAGCTGGCTTGGAACCCAACCGTCCATCACGGACGAAAAGCAGTGTCTCCTTCCCGGAAAAAGGCACGGTCGCACCTTCGAACGATAGCAACTCGAAACTGTGCCGCTTCGCCGGCAACGTATCTCCCGAAGGAGATTGGATATCATGCAGGGTCAAAACCTTGTGTCTTTTTAAAAAGGGAAAAATTCGCTTATATCCAAAAGTCAAATTTTCGTTTCGCTTATATCCAAAAAGCCAATTTTCCGTTTCGCTTATATCCAAAAAGCCAAATTTCGTTTCGCTTATATCCAAAGCTGGATATAAGCGAAACGCAAATTTGACTTTTGGATATAAGCGAAACAAAATTTGGCTTTTTGGATATAAGCGAAACGAAAATTGGCTTTTTTGGATATAAGCGAAACGAAATTTGGCTCATTGGATATAAGTGAAACAAAATTTGGCTTTTTGGATATAAGCGACACGAAATTTGGCTTTTTGGATATAAGCGAAACGGAAATTTGGCTTAGTGTGAAAGGGTCACTCAACAGCTCAGCGAAATTGACTGTCCAGGCCTTGTGACCCTGGATGGCGTTTTCCCCCTTTTTGGGGGGACATTTGCAGCCAATACACTAACCCTGAATTTGGGTGGATTTTGTGGGTGCCTAACACTGGATTTGCTGTCATCTGCGAGAGGGACAGTGGTTCGCCAAACGAGCAACCCGACGGGCAGCACAGTGCTATCAACCAGGTTCTGCCCTCTCTGCTTCCTCCAAGCAAGTACGACGGCAGTACCTGGGCCTACTATTAGTGCTAATCCGGGGCCCGGGTCGCGGGCCCCACCCTCGATATACAGGTACCCTTGGGCCCCACCATGGGATACCTGTGTGACTCGTCCGCTTGAACTCCCAGTAGTAGCTACAGTAGCTATTCCCTTTACCATTGTCCAATCACATGTCGCCGAAATTTGCAACGCAATTTTTGTTTCGCATACATTCACGTATCAGGACAATCACGAATCACAGGAGGTAGAACATGATTCATGAAATAAGCTTGAAAGCACGAATCACAGGACGTGGAACATGATTCGTACGACCACTGAGCACAAAGTTACCTAGTGTTCAAAACACCGCAACGGAGCAGGCGCCCGGCAGGCATTAGGCTCGGTCAGGACTGATCCCTCACACCGAAGTGATCATGGGTTGCCTTGTGAGCGCTAGGTGCGCGGGGCTGAACTCAGGCTGCATAGTGGGTTTGCCGTACTGCCGTAGCATCGATCAGCGAGTAAACGTATCCATCCCTGGCCGTGGCGCTCGATGGCTTCGGTAAACCGCATCGCGTATACAGACGAGACTTGACTCCGTACTTTGAGAGCGAATTCCGTCGGTCGTAGTGCAGATGACTGTACGCAGGATGATGCAATATTGCCCCTCCCTTCCCTCTTTGCCCTCCCAAAAAAGGGGGTGTGGGGGGGCATACGGGTAGTGCGCGTCCAGCAGCGTTGAGAAATAGAAACCTCATTCTGGAGACCATCGCAGCCTCAGATTTAGAATTCTTTTGTTCTGATGGCTCAGAATGTCTCTGAATCGTCAACATGGTCCCTGGAAACAAGTCGAAAAGGGTCCCCCCCAAAATCGTCGTTGTACATATGAGCCAAATTTCGTTTCGCTTATATCCAAAAGACAAATTTCCGTTTCGCTTATATCCAAAAAGCCAAATTTCGTGTCGCTTATATCCAAAAAGCCAATTTTCGTTTCGCTTATATCCAAAAAGCCAATTTCCGTTTCGCTCATATCCGAAAAGCCAAATTTCGTGTCGCTTATATCCAAAAAGCCAAATTTCGTTTCGCTTATATCCAATGGGCCAATTTTGTTTCGCTCATATCCAATGAGCCAATTTTCGTTTCGCTTATATCCAAAAAGCCAAATTTCGTTGCGCTCATATCCAAACTTGGATATAAGCGAAACGAAAATTTGACTTTTGGATATAAGCGAATTTTGCCCTTTTAAAAATGGCAAAAAAAAAAAAATCCGGAAAGAAATTGGGTTTTTTTGAATTTTAAAAGTTTGGAACAAACTCTGCAGTAATTTTTGAGGAAGTTGAGCAATTTTTTTTTTTTCCAAAAAAAGTTTTTAGGGCTCCATCGGCCCCGCGGGAGCGTTTTAAAAAGACACAAGGTTTTGACCCTGCATGATATCAGCCCGACGGGGCCCTTTAAGGAGGCGTCAGCCCCGGATACAAGGAGGGCATCCATTCGCAGCCGAGATCTCTCCTTCCCGGAAAAAGGCACGGTCGCACCTTCGAACGATAGCAACTCGAAACTGTGCCGCTTCGCCGGCAACGTATCTCCCGAAAGAGATTGGATATCAGCCCGACGACGGGGCCCTTTAAGGAGGCGTCAGCCCCGGATACAAGGAGGGCATCCATTCGCAGCCGAAATCTCTCCTTCTGGTTTCTGGCTTCGCGGCGGTGCGGAGTGAGCTGTACCCGGAGGCGCATGCTGGATCGCACAAGTGCGCCTTCGCAACGAGGGTAAGTGTCGCGAGGGGGCTCTTCGCCCGATTTGAGCGAGGAATCAAGCAGGCGGAGAGAGCCGTGCGAAGAACGGAGTTGTTCGCAAAGCCACACCGGCCGAGTTGGCGCAGTAGGCCGCGCGGTAGTGCGCGGATGCCGCGATCGTCTGCATGACGCGGAACTTGGTGGTCAACCTGCCCCGATTATTTTCTCCTGGGATGTGTCTTTTGGCTTGGCTAATCAACCTGTGAGGCAATACTAATATGCCTGGCCGCGGACGCCTTCAATGAAGCAAGGGCAGAGGCCTCAGCTGACAGCCAAGGAAGATGAGCAGGTTGATGTGCGGCAGTGTGAAGCGACCATCGAGCAGAGTGATTAACTTGCTTGCGAACTTTCACTCTAATCAAGAACGTCCCACCTACTATTTCCAAGAAGCAATCATGTGCTTTGTGTTCCTCTTTCCCCCCTTTGAAACGTCCTGCCCACTCCTTACCGGAAAACAAGTATGCGTTGCAAACAACTACGCACTTTTCCTTCGTGTTCTTGCAGGAGGTCCGCAACAAGCCGATAGATCTCGTGGCAACAAGCCAACTGCACAAAACCACGAAGCCCGCAAAGTGATGCTAATGTGGACTTGGCGACCCAAATATGGCAAGTTGGGGGCAGCCTCTCCCAACCAGAAAACACCCTGGACCCTTTTCTGGAGCTTGTACCCCTCCTGCATGAAACTCGGAAAGGTTTTTTTTTTTTCACCTTTTTGGATCGTTTCCGCACGTTCTGCATGTGAATTAAATTTGAGACCAAAAGCATCGGAAGCCAAGGTCTCAATAGTCGATTTGCTTTTCCCGCTCTGAAACTGAGAAGCCTTTGCTTTGGCCACCCGAGCCTTCCAACAGGGGGGGTCCGGGGGGCTCCGCCCCCCGGCAAACGGTACGGTACATTCAGGTGGAGAAAGAGTTTGCATTTCTCAGTCCGTTTGTCGCGTTAAATACGACCAATTGGAATGGGTATGTGCTCAACACCGCACTGGTCCCGTCTGCGCCGTGTTTCGGTCCTTTAAGCCACGGACACGTAAGGCGGACCATCATCAGCGTGGAACCTGAGTGTCTGCAGACAGGACTGCGGTGTGAGTCTGGTTTGTCAGGCGGCTGTTCGTAGCTCGTCACAGCCAGGACCACCCGTGCTACTAGAGCACAGACGAATCCGTCACGGGGAGAAGGCCCCTTCAACGTGTATACCGTCCCGCTCTTAATTTATAGGCTCTTTATTCGCGCGCTCTTAATTAGCGGGGGTTTTAATTTATGAATAACTATTTTTTCATCGGCCCGAAGATTTTGGGCTGAAATTAATTAATTTCGTCCCGACATTTTGAAACTGAGGTACAGCAGACGGTACAGTACACGGTACGGTACAGACGGTACGGTACAGACAGAACGGTACGTTGTCAGGCCGAAAACGTAAAAGAAAAATGGCGAAAGACTCGCTAGCTGCAGGGCAAAACCGTTGGTGAAGAGTACGGCCGAGATAACGTTAGCGGGAAAAGGGGGGAAAGGCTTGCCAGTTCACTCGTCCTTAACCCTCTGCGCTTCAGGCTCGCCTTCAGCACACGCTTCGAGGGTTCGTTTCTTCGCGAAGAAAGAGTTCAGTGTTGGTTGATTCTTCGGAGGGGGTTTCGTCTTCGACGGAGGGCGCCCTGGTCCGCGTTTGCCCGGAGGCTTTGCAGCAGGCTGCGTTGAACGTGTCGCGGGCACTGCCGCTGGGGCCATCTCTTGGCTCGGTGCACACCAGAGGCGGCCCATGAGTACACGATGGATTCACGGTTCAGGCGGTCAATATCTTGAGCAAGGCACTGGTACTTGACGTGGCGCTTGTAGGGTAATTTTCCCCATGGTGCTACCCCACCGTTTTCTCCAGGTCAGCTTCCGAATTTCATCCGCCGAAAGGACCGTTCGTTCGGTAGCCGGCTTACTCCCAAGTTCGACAACGCTGTCGTCAAGCGCCCTTTCGTCAACAGCCCTGAAGAGCTCAGGGACGGAAGCCATGATTTTAATTTGTGGGGTCCTGTTTAGTGAATTTCTAATTTATGAATAATTATTTATTTTTGGCCGTATTCATAAATTAGAAATTCATAAATTAAGAGCGGGACGGTATATACATAAAGGTACGGTTGTTTATTTGAAGCCACACCTGCGATTTGACAGGCGCCATGAGGTCGTCTGAATAAGTGACGCTGGCGTCTTCGTCGTAGTTGCGGTGCCGCGACGACGAGCCTTTCGGCCGCTTCCGGCCGCGCTTGCTGGTGTGGCTTTTCGACGACTGCCGGAAGAAGGAAGGGACCCCCGCGATGGACGACGACGGGTAGTTGTCGTCGAACCCGCCGACGACGGGCCGGCCGCCGGCGGCCGCGGGCGGGGGGCCGAGCAGGCGGTTGACGCGGTGCCAGTCGTTCGAAGTCGAGGCGGCGTGCATCATCCGCGCCTGCAGCCCGCCACCGCCGACGACGGCGCCTATGGGAGAGTGCTGCCCGGGGAGCAGGGCGCCCCCTGCGGGGGCGGACTGGGTCAGTTTGCGGGGGATGTTGCTGTCGCCGAGGCAGGTCAGCCGGACGTCTATAGTCATCGCACCGACTTTCCGGCCGAGAACGTCGGCCAGCGAAAACACGCCCCGGCTGATGCTGCACCGCAGGCTGTCGTTCTCCTCGCCGATGACCAACGCGTGCGACCCCAGCACCGTCCGCTCGGTCTCGCTCTCCTCGTCCAGCAGCAGCACGTGCAGCATCAGCGGCAAGCGGCAGGCGAGCTCCGCCGGCCGCACCTGGAACAGGCACGACCGACCGCTCTCGAAGCAGATGCTCCTGAAGCACCCATCCTTCGCTTCGGTCCCGCGTCGGTGGCCCTCCTTGTTCTGCAGGTCCGGCCGGATGAACAGCGTCGGGAAGTCCCACAGCCGGAAGGCGAGGCAAGGGTTCGTCGAAGTGGCCACGCCCTCCAAGTCGCGGAGCCCGTGGCAGTACACTTCCAGGCTGTACAGCTGGTGCTGCGGCGGCGGCGGCTCCGCGAGACTCGCGCTCAACGCCATATTAACATGGAGTGCGGGAAGGATGGAGGTGGTGAGGTTCCGTTCTTCTCGGTTGCCTCCTCTTTTTCCCTATTTCTCGTGGTTTTCGGGAGCTTTCTGTTTAGCAAATGCAATTTCTTAAAGTTCCAAAAGCAGCGATTTATCCTTACTCCCGAAAGATGGAGAAAACAGGGCGAAGGAACTGCGCACACAACCCGGGGAATGGGGACTGCAAGAACCCAGGATGGGATGGAAAGGAGGAAAGGAGAACGTTGGGTTTGATGCTTGGACAGAACACTGCCTCTCATGTAGCATCAAGTCTTCTTCGAAGACGCAGACTGAAACTAGTGAGTGAGAGGAGAGAGTGGCTCGTTTCCTCTCGGGTGCATGTTCTGTTGTCAGACTCTGGCTGTCGTTTTTTTCCTCGCCGATGACCAACGCGTGCGACCCCAGCACCGTCCGCTCGGTCTCACTCTCCTCTCGTCCAGCAGCAGCACGCGCAGCATCAGCGGCAAGCGGCAGGCGAGCTCCGCCGGCCGCACCTGGAACAGGCACGACCGCCTGCTCTCGAAGCAGATGCTCCTGAAGCACCCATCCTGTCCCGCGTCGGTGGCCCTCCTTGTTCTGCAGGTCCGGCCGGATGAACAGCGTCGGGAAGTCCCACAGCCGGAAGGCGAGGCAAGGGTTCGTCGAGTCGCGGAGCCCGTGGCAGTACCCTTCCAGGCTGTACAGCTGGTGCTGCGGCGGCGGCGGCGGCTCCGCGAGACTCGCGCTCAACGCCATATGGGTCAAAGCCAAACCCCCCAACTCAGCTCAAAAAAATTCTAAGTCAAGCCCAGGTATTTTTGGGCCCAGGATCACCACCAGATGGGCCCCGTGTCATTGCATAGGAGCTCACAAAACCACACAAATGGGGTGTGTGGTACCCCTACCCCCCCCTGCCGCATCATCCAAAATAGGGTCAAAAACAGGCATTTTTTCCTGATTTTCCACTGAGGTCCGGGAACGGGCGGCAAGGGTCAGCACCTGGAGAAAAACATGCGTATTCCGCTCCGGGTGACCATGGGCGCACCAAAATAGCCTTGAAGACTCCTGTTTTTACGTGCAGATTCCTCATTGCCAGCACCCAAGACTCCTGCCTGTGCACCACACCAGCAACACTGTCTGCCCGGTGTGCTAAGAAAGGGGGTTTGGGACGCATTCGGGGGCTTGACCACCGAAATGGCGAGGGGGTGAGGGCCTGAGAGGGGGCATTTTAGCGGGCGAGGGGTCACCTCGCAAAAGAATCTCAAAGCTTGTCTCTCACCCTGATCTCTGGAAGCAGCCTCCCTCCCCGGGCCCCAATCCCTCTCCTGTGTCATCAAGCCGAAGCGAACATCTCAGGGAATCATACGAACGTGGATGGAGGTGGCGGGGTTCAGTTCTTCTCAGTTGCCTCCTATCTCTGTCCGCCTGATCTGAGAGATGCGAGTCGAGCACATCCGTTGCCGCCGTCGTCCCAGCAGAGTCCGTACGTATATCGCCAAATTTTCTTTCTCCGCATTCCGCCAAGTTGCGATACGAAACGGAAGTGGCCAATCCTAATAGGGAAGCCGGGTAGCCGAGAGCGGTAAATTGCAAATCTCTGTCCGCCTGGTCTGAGAGACGCGAGTCGAAACGTTCAGAGGAAAGAGGAGCCTTACACCGGTAGTGTTGGTGCGGGAAATCTTTGTTTAGTGTGTATTTAGGGAAGGGGGGGGAAGGGTTCAAGCGGGCCAAAAAAAACAAGGCGACGGGTAGAGCAAGAGAGAGAACAGTTGAGCCGCAGCATCTTGCGGATTGCTACTGGGTCCTCTGCACTTTCGGTCGTTCAGTGTGTGTTTTGTGGTTGCTGGTATTGTGAACCACTTGAGCCAATTCCCCCCTGCCCGATCGAGCAGTTTGGGTTAGAAAGCAAACAATCGGTGGCGATAATCTGCAACGTCATCGAGTTTAGGTCGTTTCGTAGAGTTGTAGAATGTGATCGAGCGCAATCGAGCGCAGAATCGAACGGGATCGAGTGCAGTAGCCGCTTAATATTTTAGGTTGGCATGCAAAGAATCTGTGGCGATAATCTGCATCTGCTCTCTTTCGTGTAATCGAGTTCAGGTCGTTTTCAACAGAGGTGAATTAGCTCAACGTGGTACTTGAAAATGCGGCCATCGATCAAAACCAAAATCGACGGCCCGCATGTTTACTTGGATGGGCTAGTGCGGTACTCATTTGCCTGCAAACAATGACTCCCCACTAACGGAAAGGAGAGCAGCACTGAAGTGTGAAACGGGGATGGGGTCGCTTATCTTTAGAATAGCGATACCTACACGGCGAACTCCAGCAACCTTTGCTCGAACTAAATCCGGCCTCAAGTGCGGGTGTGGCCACACCCGGAAATAGGGTGTGATATAATAGGGTGTGCACACCCTATATCACACCCTATTTGCGGGTGTGGCACACCCGCTTTTAGAGAGTCTGGTTTCACTCGAGCAAAAGTTGCTGGAGTTCACCGTGTAATAGCGAGACGTCGCGGACGAGGGCGCGACATCGGAGTGTAAAAGACATTTTCGTCGTTCGTATCAGAGGCCGAGTTCCAGTGGGATGATCCTCAAACCGCCAACCCGCAAACCCGGGTTTGCGAGCCTCCCGCAGTGCCAAGGTGGCAGCGAAAGTATCTCTGGGCTGATACAACAGGGCGGGGTACTGTGTGCGCTATTCTTCCCAGTATCCTCAGGAAGAAGAGCGGTTCGTAAACGTCCTGTAGTATGCATTGCGGCTGGGGTTTTTAAGCCTGTTTCGAGCTTCAAGAAGCCGGTTGTTCAATGTGAAAGTTCGCTGGAGAGTCTGGTAAGTGCGCACAAACAAAGGAAGCGCCAGATCCGTTTTTGAGATGTCTCAAAAAATTTCGAGCAAAGTCGTGTACAGCAAAACGTTGCTGTTTCGCAGGGACCAGGAAAAAGCCTGATTCCACTGCATCATCTTAGGGAGAGGAAAAAAGGATGGGTGTCTCCTTGTTTGTACGTTATTTGTAAGTGTCAGGAGACCCCAAGGGTGTCTTTGCCGGCCAGCCGAGCCATCCAGGGCAAGCCCAGGCACCCTAGCGGCCAGCCGAGCCATCCAGGGCAAGCCCAGGCACCCTAGCGGCCAGCCGAGCCATCCAGGGCAAGCCCAGGCTCCCTAGCGGCCAGCCATAGCCGATCCAGTCAAGTCAATCTAACCGCACAAGCAAAACCAGTTTGCCAGCCAATCAGGGCCTTCCAAGCCAAGGACTGTCAATCCGTCGCCAAGCCAGCACCGTCAACAGCCACCCAGATTTGTAGCAACAAGCTGTTCTCTCCGCTGCAAGAAGAACCGCGTGAAGACACACGGGCGGGGCCGGGTTTTGTTTAGGACTAAGGACCGACGCGTCTCTGTGTTGTCAGTTCTAGCGTTAGTTCTGACTGAATCGGTTTACTTTGCTGTTTTGAGAGGGTTCCGGGCCCCTCCCACTTATACTTGATAGGAGGGGTTGCGTCTATGAGCCATCGGTGACCGCGAACTTGAGCAAAGATCGCGGCCATGTTGGCTTTTTTCTCACGCAGTGGCTTCGCGTGTGTGCGCCTGGGAATCTGCTGACATACACTCCAGTCCGTAATGAATCAAGCAATATCTTGTGGAATTGTATTTTGTGAAGAGTTTCGTGAAATCATTGGTTTTCAGACGGGGGCTTCTGGGATTTGTTTATTTATTTTGCTGGAGTCTGCTGCCTGACAGAAAGAGGTCGGAGGGACGGGCCCTGTAAATCATGAATTTATGTTTCGTGATGGAATTAATCATTCTTTCACGGATTTGGCGGTCTTCACGAATTAGAAACTGTTTAATTACGGACTGGAGCTTCCCAAATCGCTTCTAGCGGTCTTCCTTGACAACCGGGCTGGGGTCACTGCACGGTTTCGTTGCGGCGGCTTGATTTAATAGTCAGCCGCCAGTCTTATTTGCATTTCAGACGGGATTTTCGGGCTTTCTTTCCCGCGATTTCTCGCGTCGATGGTTGTCTTGCGTTGAGAGGGATGTGCGTGGCAGTATCGTTTTGCCGCATCGAGATGTTTTGAGCGCGCGAACCACGCGCATTCGACGCACTTTTCTCCCCACGCCGCCCGTTTTCGTAATAACAATCAAATGCAAACACGAAAGAGAACGCTGGCAGCGTGTTTGGGAGAAGATTGGCCTGCCGATCATATTCACTCACTAACAGGCTAATCCTCCCCCGGCGCGTACAAACGAACACCGCGCCTAATATTATTTTTTGTCGTCCACGATTCTTGCGAAACTTGCCAACGCAGAAACGCTTCAAAACTTTCAGTGGTGGCGGCGCTTCCCCCACTTTTTGCCGCCCGAGCCGCGGGGTTTCTTGCCCTTGGGCTCGCCCCGGTTGTAGAAGGACGGCGTCGGCAGCGGCTGCAGCGGCCCGCGGGCCGGGCGGGCGGCCGCGGAGCCGTTGATGTGCGCGTTGACGTAGTCGAACGCCATCTCGCCGAACCGGGGGCACGCGTTCGCCGACGCGTCGACGGCTGCTTGGAAGTGGAAGCCTCCCCAGACCCTGCTCTGCCCGCAGCTCCGCGCGAATTCGGTCAGCGTCGGGAAGGTGACGCTCATCGCTTCCGCGGGGGTGATCCCGGGCTCAGCCCTCGAGCTGCCCGCGGGGAACGGCACCGTCCAGCCGAGCACGTCGTTGCCGTACCACAACCGCAGTGCTTGCGTGTGCGCGTAGCAGAAGCACGCGGACGCAGACGGGTACTCGGGGTGGTCTGCCTCCTCCAGAAGCGACTTCCACTCACTCGCTTTCATGTCGACCGTACCTTGCCCGGGGCCGCCCCACGCGCGCACGATATCATCGCCGTAGATGTGCTTGATGGCGCTGAACGGCCGCACCGCGTCCCACCTCCGCTTCTCGTTCCACACGAAGATCCCCGCGTCGAACGCGGCCATGTTGTTCATCAAGTCCGAGAACACGTACTCCGCGAAGGACACGCCCCTGGCCTTCATCACCGTCGAAAACCCGAGGCTCCCGCCCTTGTTGTCAAAAAACTGAGCCAGCATCTTCTGGGTGGTCGTGAGGTTTGCCGAAGCTTCGAGCACTTCGTCCGCCTGCTTCTTGTAAAGCGCCCGATTCCTCCGAGTGTTGACCTTCGAGTTGACGGGTTCAGGGACTTGCCACGCGTTGGGGTTGCTGTACGAGTACGGCTCTGTGATGCCGTATTGAGGCGTCACGAACTGCTGGATCTTGTACAGGCCCTGCCCCTTTCGCTGCAGGTCGGGCTGCCACCTCGACGGGTCCTTCAGGGTGTACGCCGTGTTCACCGGCTCGTAGCCGGTGGTGTCAGTGAACGGCTCGAAGTTCCGGTCTCGCTTGCCGTTGAAGTCGCCGACGGCGTTCATCCCGTCGTTGAGGCGGGCACGGCCGACCTTCAACCCGGCGGCCCAGCCGATGCCTTGAGGCGTCGTCAGGTCGTCTTTCAACGGCGAGTCCGGGTCGAGTCCGACGTCCATGAGCACCTGCCTCATCGCCGGGATGCTCTCGGGCCAGCTTACCGAAAGCCCGGCCAACGAGCCGTAGAAGGCAGCGATGTTCTGGTTTCTCGCCGTCCGCTCCTCGACGGGTCGCCTTTCGAAGCGAGAGAAGATCCCGACGGCGGTGTCGTGGTACGGAGCCAGCGCGTCGAAGAAGTAGTTGGCGTTCGACACCGCGAGGCGGAGGATCAGCGGTGCGTCCCCATCGAACTCGGAGATTGTCTCCGCGCTAAGATCGACTATCCGTCTGTACGCACCTATCGCCCAGTCGTTGTCGAAGTCGAAGGCGCGCCCACCGCTGGTCATGCAGAGAACACACACAACCAGACCGATTTGCAGGCTCCGCATGGCAACAGAACTTCTTGTCTTTTTTAACTTAACGAGCACCTGCAGCAGGGGTACAGATTTGGTTCGGAGCGGAGCCTGATACTGTGACTGCGCCACGGCTTAACACAGCCGCGGTGGCCAGACATCAACACTGACACAGATAGTATGAAACACGACCTCATTCGAAGGCGGCAAGGCAGGGGCAACACAACTACCCGCACGGCAACCCCACCGTCCAGCAAAGGCTTTTGCGCCACCCGATTACCCATGAGACAACAGTCTCCCATAAACACAAGGGAACACTGGCAGCATCCGGAGCTCAGAATTGTGCACGCGGTCACAATTCGCCCATTGAATATATCGCTGAGCAGCAGCTGGGATCTAAACGTATTTGGCTCTTCAGGATTTCAAGCGTAAGCTGCTCCGACTGCCCCGCGAGAGATACCATGAACAGGCACCACGCCCGGTACACGACGGGCCTCGAACACCTAGTGACCCACTGACGACACGTACCAGATAGAGTTGGAGTACAGGGACCATCTCTCCGGGAAGTTTCCGGGTCTCCTCACTTCTCTCTGTACTCCTGGGTGTAAGCCGTTTCGGAGAGTCGTCGCAAGTCGCGGCTCTAGTACAGCCGGTGATGGCACCGATATAAGCGCTGGTGAGGGCGCTCATACAGGTCACTTTTTCAAGCAGCCGAGCTAATCCCTGTGAAATCCTTGCGATACGAAGCGTAAGGGGCCAAGTCAAAGAAATGCGTAGTTTTGGGAACAACGGACAGGAAACGGGGCGCACGAAAAGAGACTACAGTAGACACTCGGTCGGCCCAGTGTTTGCGCTGTTTGCATCGCTGCAGTTTCGAGCCCACAGACTGGGCCCACCAAGGCAAGTACTTTTATGCTAATTGGCCACGCAATCTTGTTTCAGCTGCAGGGTTGCCAGCCGGTTGTGAGAGCTGCGGCTTTTTCGACAAACTGCATTCGAGTAGCTGGACAACACTGCCAGTACTCAGGGCGAGTCTGAAGGACCTAGAAAGGGCACATCTTACCCAGCGGAAGCTCGGTGGCGGCCGGAGCCCGCAGGCTGTAGAAGAAGGACTTCGTGGTTACGACGGGAAGGGGGTGTGCTCTCGCTTGAGTTGGGTTGGGATGGACAGAGCCGCCCGCCTGGTTTAAGGGAGTGGGACCTGGTCTGTCGACCGGTTCAGCCACTGGCTTTCTAAGAAAACCACTGCAACAAGAAAATCTGCAACGCAGCAACAGCCATTTCAAGAACGGGATGCTGTAGTGGCGAGGATGGAAACAGCTGCCGTAGTGCGTTGCTCAGGGTAGTCGAAGGCCTGACAATCACACTAATGCAACAAATTTACAGCTGCCGTTCGTGCAACGCATACCCACTGCAGGGGGTGGGCGGCGGTTCACGAAGAATGCAGTTGGTTCTCCATGTTTGTTGGGTGCGAAAGGCGATGACAAAAGCATTGAGACTGGGCAAGGTTTCCACGCGGTATCACCTGAACTAAAAAACGTACAAAAACAGTGGCGTTGATTGACTTGACAATGCTGGGGAAAGAATGTTTACTCGTGTCGGTTCGCAATGTTTGGTGGCCGAGAAAGAAGAAGATCCCCACCCTCCTGTGCCGTATGCACAGTGGCAGGGAGTCGGAATCTGCAATTCCCAGCAGCGGACCCGCTTCGTTTTATGTAGGTTGAGGAGAGTGCCTACAGCAGGCTGTCCAAGATGGACATATTTCACACGAGATATCGAGGGTACAAACACTGTGACACGCGATGAAGCGAGCATGTTTTGCGACCGTGACAGCTGCAGCGTGGCATCGTCGAATCTAATCAACGAGTCTGGCAGAACGTGGCACGCGCGGTGCAAAACGGGGTGGGCATCTTGGCGACCGCAATGCTCAACAAGGAAAACGAAGTCCCGTTCGGCAGTGGCCTCCGCTGTCTTCAAGGCGGATGCCGGTGCCCATCCAGTTTTGCTACGGGTCCGCGTGCGGTATTCAGGAGATTGTCTGCACCGTTATCGTGACGGCGTGGTTGTTCGTGTTCCACCGGCTGCGTTGGGCCGCCGGTTTTTCCGCGGAGGCGTCGCGTCCCGCCGTGGGAAGGTCGTCGGCGAAGAAGTCCGTGTGCGGACCTACGTGCTTCGCAACTGGTCGGTGCACGCCGGGGGAAGTGGTGTCGGGGGCCCGCCACGGGTTGTGCTCCGGGGCCAAGGGGGACGGGAGGTCGTGCGCGGGGTAAGTGACGTCCTGGGGCGACTGGTACGGCCTGGCTGCGCCGGGCTTGCTGTCGTGTGGGACGAGGGGCGCGAGGACCGGCCGGCTGTTCCGGGCTCCGAAAGCGGCGGGCTGGCCGGGCAGGCCGCTGTCCATAGGCCGAGGGGAGGCCAGGCCGTCGCCCGGGGAGCGGCCGAAATCGTCGCCTCTGTGCGAGCCACGGTGCGGGTCTGCGACGCCGCCCTGCGCGTACGGCGCGCCCGGAGCCCGGTGGTTGCTGCCGGGGCCCGCCTGGGGCGGGTTTTCACCGCCGGCGGCCGCCTGCGGGCCCCCCGTGGGCACGGCTCCGTAGGGGGCGCCGCCGACGGGCGCGGCCCCGTATGGGGCGCTGCCGACGGGCGCGGCCCCGTATGGGGCGCTGCCGACGGGCGCGGCCCCGTATGGGGCGCTGCCGACGGGCGCGGCACCGTATGGGGCGCCGCCGCCGACGGTCTCGAAGGCGGAGCGCTGCACCCGGGCCGGGGAGCGGGTCGGCGAGGTGTGCGGGTTCTTCTTCCAGCCCTCCTGCTTCTTCTTCGGGGACATGTAGTCCTTCCCTTTCCGCAGCTGCGACGGGTCGCAGATGTCGATGCAGTTCGGAGGGCACGGATCCTTGACCGTGCATCTGAGGCTGTCCCCGTTCACGAGAAGAATATACTTCAACACCTTTTCGAGGTATTGTGGATCCGGGCTTGCCGGCGAATTTCGGGGGTCTTGCCTGACGCGAAAGTGCAGCCCCGGTTCACCGGGGGTGCGCGAAGTCAAAAACGCTTCAAACGGGCACGGGACTCCATCGGCTGTGTCCATCGGCTGGAGGCACCGAGTTGTCAAGCTCACGATGTCTTTCGTCTGGAGATGGGTGTATTTTTTTGAGGGGCGGCAATTTTCGATGTATTTTTTAGCGTTATTTTTGTCATTTCTGAGCACCTGGTGATAGTGTGCTTGCTGTTTCAATAGGTTCCGCAGTTTCCGTTTTGGAACGGTTTGGAAGGTTTGTTGACGGGCCTTGAGCTTCTGAGCCACGCACGGCGTCCTCAACTTCCGCAGTGGAAACGGACGGGCTTCACGAGCTCCGGACTGAGCGGGACCTGTCCAGAACATGCTGTCAGCAGCGCTGTGAAGGGATGGGTCGTCGCATCTGTTCCTGCCCCGGCTGCAGGAAAGAACAGATTAGCGAGCCCGATTGCAGAGTCATCCTGACCGGCAGCTTACCCGGACCGTTTCTCAACGAAAGAGGCGCATGCGTTGGGCAGCGCGCAAGCTGGGAAACCGCCCAAATGTCGATGGAGTTAAGGAAACTTAACGACCAGAGGGGAAAACTTTCCCTCAACCCACTCGAGCTCAGTGCACTGATTGCGGAAGCGCGGTACTTCGTGCACGACAACGGCATGGCAGTGTCCCATGATGGAAGTGCAAAACAAGGTGCATACGTCAATCACGCGGGTGACGTCTTCGGCTTTTCGGCCCTGTAGGAGGTTATCTTTCAAAAGGACCAGCAGCAACAGCTGCTCCGAGATAACGAGCAGCCGCTCTTGCCGTTGTCGCTTGCGTGTTAGAACTGTGACCACCCAGGCGACGAACACCTTTGCCGCGTCCATCTTCAGCATCGCCTGAAACTGCGGGTGAAGCCTTATTTTGGCAGGCGGCTCCACTGCTCCGCTGGTCTCTGCGGAGGGAAGGTGGTCATGCATTTTCGCTTCTCTTTGTGTGTATAGATTTTCTTGCTTTCGTCCTTGAGAATTTTATGTACGTATTCTTCTTTCACTTACGAAACGAAAGTCCTGACCGCCAAATCCCAACACACAGTACTTCTGTGCGAAAAACCCAAATTTCAAGCCGGAACAAACTGCAAGCCGAAGTTCACCTGGTCTGTGCAGTTTTGAACTTGATGTGCAGCATCAATCTGTGACAATAGACTGCACAAGCCGCTACAGACTACTTCTTTGCACGCATCGTGTCATGCTTCGGTCGCTTCTTGTCCCGCGTACTGTTTGTCTCCGGTGCGCGCTTCACGTCCGCTGTGATGTCTGACGAGCCCGAGGAATCACCAGATGATTCGGCACATTTCCTTTTCTCCCTCGCAGGTTGTCTCCGCGGCCGAGATCTCGACTCCTCTATGTTCCTTGCCTTAGCCTGCTCGTCTTCGCGGCTCCGCTTCGGTTGGGTTCGTGGGCTGTCCGCCTTTTGTGTGCGCTCCTCGTTCAGAGGCTGCTGCGGCGTTGGCTTCTTGCGGGCGCTTCCACTTGCTGCTCGTCGTCACGTCCGCGCTTCCGCTGGGAGCAGGCGCCGTCCGTCCCAGTTGCACGTTCACCATTCGGTTCACCGAGGGTGGGGCGGCCACAAACGGCGGACCTACGACGGCCCCATCCTGGCGGAGGCTCCTGAGCAACAGGACTTGCTGCTGGTCCCGATGGTGGTGGACATTCGGCGCCTGGGGCGAACCCGCGCTGCGGGCGCTAGTGAACGCAGTGCACAGGAGGCACGACTGGGAGACCTGCGCGGCGGTCTCCCACCTAGCGTTCCACAGGCTCAGCTTCATGGTGGCGAGGGCGGTGGCCCGCATCGCCCTCGTGAACGCGGACGTGCACCTCGGGGCGCCAAGGGTGGAGGAAGGCGAACTCGAGCAGTAGCAGTAGTAGCAACGGCGGCGGAGGCGGCAGCCGCAGGTGCGACAGCAGCAGCGTCGCGAGCGGGGGAGGCGGCGGTGAAGGCGGCGGCGGAGGCGCCCCTGGTGGACCGCAGGCCCCGGCGGCGCAGGGACCACCGCCCCCGAATGACGAACAACCACAGGAGGGGCGGGCAGGGTGAACAGGGAGATGAGGGACGAGCGCCCGGCGCCCAAGCTGCTCCTCGGGGGCAGGTGCAAGGGGAAGTGATACCGATCACTGGGGGGGTAGAGCCGAACCCCCCTCACCACAGCGCCACACACCCGGGTCACGTGCGAGCTGTAGCGGGCCAGCCGTCACGACCGACCACCCGCATGCCGGACAAAGGGCACCCGGCATGCACACCACCACCACCAACACACACACCCAGGGGGGCGGAGGGGTTCGGCTCTACCACCCTTTTGCTAGGTAGTGCGACTTCCTGCACCGGCCTCCGGGGGTCAGGGAGGGAAGTCCAGCGGTGCCCCCTAGGTATAGTGGTCAAACGATTCGCATGCGATAATAATTAGGTAAATTTCCCTTATATCCCACCCCACACAAATTTGTGCCCTTATATCCCACTTCAAACAAATTTTGTGCCCTTATATCCCACTTCAAACAAATTTTGTGCCCTTATATCCCAATCTGGGATATAAGGGCACAAAATTTGTTTGAAGTGGGATATAAGGGCACAAAATTTGTTTGGTCGTGTAAAAAGTCTTTTGAGGGAACCGAACCGGACACCTGTGGTGCCGGTGGCGTGCGTGCTTTGACTCGGCCACAACGTCCAAAAATTCGAGGGCAAAATTTTCGACCAAATTTTGCCCCAACATTTTGCCCAACTAGATTTTGACCAAAAATCTGGACCCAAAAAATTCGACCAAAAATCTCGACCAAAAATTTCGATGCCAAAAAATTGGACCAAAAATTTGGACCCAAAATTTCGACCAAAGATTTCGACCAAAAATTTTGGACCCAAAAATTCGACCAAAAATTTTGGACCCAAAATTTCGACCCCAAAAATTGGACCCCAAGAATTTCGACCAAAGACTTGGACCAAAAATCTCGACCAAAATTTTCGACCCAAAAATTTGGACCCCTAAAATTTGACCAAAATTTTTGACCCAGTCCAGCCCGTTCCATTCGTTTTTGGTGTTTCCTTGTCCGTAGGCATAAAGCTGGCTTCAGTGCCCCACCCGAGACGTCTCAAGACGTTCTGGGTGCCTCAGAGCGACTGGTTGCACCGTTTCACAACTTCAAGCTGGCCACCGCGGCCACACTCGATCCCCGATCGGGTGCCTCAACTTGGGAGGCTCAAGCAAGTACTCAAGAGAACCGCATCAGAGCCAGGTGCCTGGCTGCACCGTCTGACCGTGCGGCGTGTCACGGCGTGCCACGCTGACGTTCGGGGCTAATCGCGGTGACAGAACTGTAGTAGCTGGCCAGATGCTACAGCCGAGAGTCAGGCGAGACAACTGATCTCATCAGACTCATGATCCGTTTCTTGGCCTGACATGTATACCAGTGACCACGGTCATTCTCCACTGTCCTTGTTGAGGCTGTGTCACACTGTGACTGTCACAGTGTCAGTCACTGAGTGACCGGACAGTGTCGCGGCAGCCGTAAACTGCACACCCACCGCACGTCTGCAGGATTCACCTCCAGATTCGGGGACCAGAACACAGGGTATCGCTATAGCTGTCCGACTCCGAGTGCCTGGAGTGGGGAGCCTGGTCCAGTTACCTCTGGACAATGGAGCAGCAGCTGCAGCAAGGAACAGCAGCAGGACCGGGACTACTGGCTCAGTGGAGGGAAGGCGCCGCTGTCACGCGGCTGCGAGTCAGCCACAGTCACAGCTGATTTCACTTACGCAGTGAAGCCTGCAGTGAAGGAAGCTGTGTCCACCGTCGTGCAACCGGTGTGTGTGCAACCAGTTGCGGTGCAGGCGTGGGCACAACGACAGTTGATGACTTTAGGAAGGAATCAGCCATTCTTGCGTGAGCTGCAGATTCCGTCTGTCGGCAACAGTGTCCGACTGTGTCGCCACCTTGGGTTGTTAGCCCACCGTCCTCCGCGGTTCTGGCCATCTGTCTTGTAATCTGGGTTCAGTTCCGAGTTTGGTTTCCTATCCGAGGCTATCGGGCACTGGTTCGGTTTCGGGTTGAGGTTCGGTTTCGGGTTCGGTTCTGCCACGATCACTCCTCAGAACTTCTGGGTTCGGGTTCGATTTCGGGTTTGGCTCGCCGTGCCAGGCGTGGGCGTCAACTCGCGACACGTGATGTCTCCATGTCACTGCCAATGTCAGCGTGGACGCATGCAGTGGCAATAGCAACAGCAACAGGAGTCCAGCGTCCGGCTGGACGAAAAGTTTTTTTTTTTTTCGCCGTAGGTATCCGGATGGTCGAGCCAACCACCCTTGGGTTTCAAGGTGAGTGGTCGGGGGTTCAAGCCCCTCCTCGGCAAGTTTTCCAGCATTTTCCTCGATTCAAATTTGTCAAAACAAATTTGTGCAAGTTTTTCTCAATGAAAATGGCTTGCGACTCTAACCGAAGTTTTTTGTAATGGAAATGCTCTACGCGACTCTAACCGAAGTTTTTCTCAATGAAAATGGCTTGCGACTCTAACCGAAGTTTTTTGTAATGGAAATGCTCTACGCGACTCTAACCGAAGAGCTGCCCTCGGAAAGGCCCCCGAAACCCGAAAAACAAGAAACAAACGCACAGTGGGGATTTAAATCGACTGAGAACAACCTGAGCGATCTCTCTTAATAAAAGCGCAACACTTACAAACATGGCTAGCCGTAGTTAAAGTGTATAAGCATACCTACTACCCTCATACCACCCGCCTCACAGCCTCAATGGTCAACCGGAGACCCTAAAACACCGAACCTCTAAACCACAATAAACGCTAAAAGATTCAAGCGCCGAAGGCGCAACCACCCAATCCAACTATGTACACACGAAACAGAGATCTTATGAATCAACGAAAAGCGAGCGAAAACGAGCGTGTAAAACCCGGGAAAAGTCGGAAAGACAGTCAGCGAAAAACTTGGAAAAAAGACGGGAAAAAGACCTTCAAGTGCTCCAAGGCCAGACGACTGTTTAGTGTTGCAAACGAATCACGAACACGCTGAAGTTGGGACCCCACACACTGAAATAACGCTTGAAATCGACTGAGAACAACCTGAGCGATCTCTCTTAATAAAAGATTCAAGCGCCGAAGGCGCAACCACCCAATCCGACTTTGTACACACGAAACAGAGATCTTATGAATCAACGAAAAGCGAGCGAAAAAGAGCGTGTAAAACCCGGTAAAAGACGGAAAGACAGTCGGCGAAAAACTTGGAAAAAAGACGGGAAAATACGACCTTGAAGTGCTCCAAGATCAGACGACTGCATAGTGTTGCAAACGAATCGCAAACACGCTGAAGTTGGGACCCCCACACACTGAAATCAAGTGCTCCTAGGCAGACGAACTGTTAGTGTTGCGAACGAATCGCAAACACGCTGAGATCGGGACCCCACACACTGAAATCGACTGAGAACAACCTGAGCGATCTCTCTTGATAAAAGATTCAAGCGCCGAAGGCGCAACCACCCAATCCAACTATGTACACACGAAACAGAGATCTTATGAATCAACGAAAAGCGAGCGAAAAAGAGCGTGTAAAACCCGGGAAAAGTCGGAAAGACAGTCGGCGAAAAACTAGGAAAAAGACGGGAAAATACGACCTTCAAGTGCTCCAAGGCCAGACGACTGTATAGTGTTGCAAACGAATCGCAAACACGCTGAAGTTGGGACTCCCACACACTGAAATCAAGTGCTCCTAGGCAGACGAACTGTTAGTGTTGCGAACGAATCGCAAACACGCTGAGATCGGGACCCCACACACTGAAATCGACTGAGAAGAACCTGAGCGATCTCTCTTAATAAAAGATTCAAGCGCCGAAGGCGCAAGCACCCAATCTGACTTTGTACACACGAAACAGAGATCTTATGAATCAACGAAAAGCGAGCGAAAAAGAGCGTGTAAAACCCGGGAAAAGTCGGAAAGACAGTCGGCGAAAAACTTGGAAAAAAGACGGGAAAATACGACCTTCAAGTGCTCCAAGGCCAGACGACTGCATAGTGTTGCAAACGAATCGCAAACACGCTGAAGTTGGGACCCCCACACACTGAAATCAAGTGCTCCTAGGCAGACGAACTGTTAGTGTTGCGAACGAATCGCAAACACGCTGAGATCGGGACCCCACACACTGAAATCGACTGAGAACAACCTGAGCGATCTCTCTTGATAAAAGATTCAAGCGCCGAAGGCGCAACCACCCAATCCAACTATGTACACACGAAACAGAGATCTTATGAATCAACGAAAAGCGAGCGAAAAAGAGCGTGTAAAACCCGGGAAAAGTCGGAAAGACAGTCGGCGAAAAACTAGGAAAAAGACGGGAAAATACGACCTTCAAGTGCTCCAAGGCCAGACGACTGTATAGTGTTGCAAACGAATCGCAAACACGCTGAAGTTGGGACTCCCACACACTGAAATCAAGTGCTCCTAGGCAGACGAACTGTTAGTGTTGCGAACGAATCGCAAACACGCTGAGATCGGGACCCCACACACTGAAATCGACTGAGAACAACCTGAGCGATCTCTCTTAATAAAAGATTCAAGCGCCGAAGGCGCAACCACCCAATCTGACTTTGTACACACGAAACAGAGATCTTATGAATCAACGAAAAGCGAGCGAAAAAGAGCGTGTAAAACCCGGGAAAAGTCGGAAAGACAGTCGGCGAAAAACTTGGAAAAAAGACGGGAAAATACGACCTTCAAGTGCTCCAAGGCCAGACGACTGTATAGTGTTGCAAACGAATCGCAAACACGCTGAAGTTGGGACCCCCACACACTGAAATCAAGTGCTCCTAGGCAGACGAACTGTTAGTGTTGCGAACGAATCGCAAACACGCTGAGATCGGGACCCCACACACTGAAATCGACTGAGAAGAACCTGAGCGATCTCTCTTGATAAAAGATTCAAGCGCCGAAGGCGCAACCACCCAATCCGACCTCCACACTGAACAGCGATCTCACAAGTGCTTTGCTGCTGGAGACCGAATGGATGTTGGGCAAGCACTGATGCGGTGCCCGAGTATCCGCAAGACGTATTGTTCAGCGGGAGTTGAGAGTCTCTGCCAAGGTGCTAGCCGCCGCCGTGGGCCAAGCGATCAAAAAGAACCAGCGACACAACCTGTTAACACTCGCAGGCGGTCGCACCCACCAGCCAGAACGCCCCCGGCTGCGCCATCATCGACGCAATCATCATCGTTTACGACAAGGCCGCGTCGTTGTAGGCGCACGGCACCAACAACGTAATGATTCTCTCTCTGATGACAGCCACACATATAGGTGGATGGGGAGACAAAGAAATACATAGTTACTTACTTTCCACACTTTTGTTCTTGTTGCGCAGCCAGCTACGATGAAGCAGGACAAACCGGATTTGTAGGCTACAATTGCTGTTCCAATCCATTCGCTTGGAGGATGGTAAACCAACCCCAACTCCACCTCACAGGAATGTTAACAGAGAAAACACCACATCGCAAACAGCGCTGGCGAAGGAGTCTTGTGGCAGATACAGGTACTATTTTGACTTCTTCCGGTTTTTCACGCTCTTTTTCGCTCGCTTTTCGTTGATTCATAAGATCTCTGTTTCGTGTGTACAAAGTCGGTTTCGGTGGTTGCGCCTTCGGCGCTTCAATCTTTTATTAAGAGAGATCGCTCAGGTTGTTCCCAGTCGATTTCAGTGTGTGGGGTCTCAATTTCAGTGAGTTTGCGATTCGTTCGCAACACTAACAGTTCGTCTGCCTAGGAGCACTTGATTTCAGTGTGTGGGAGTCCCAACTTCAGCGTGTTTGCGATTCGTTTGCAACACTACAATCGTCTGGCCTTGGAGCACTTGAAGGTCGTACTTTCCCCCGACGGGGTTTCCGACTTGTTCCGGTTTTACAGGCTACTTTTTGCTCGCTTTTCGTTGATTCATAAAATCTCTGTTTCGTGTGTACAAAGTCGGATTGGGTGGTTGCGCCTTCGGCGCTTCAATGTTTTATTAAGAGAGATCGCTCAGGTTGCTCTCAGTCGATTTCAGTGTGTGGGGTCTCAGTTTCAGTGAGTTTGCGATTCGTTCGCAACACTATACAGTCGTCTGGCCTTGGAGCACTTGAAGGTCGTACTTTCCCCGACGGGGTTTCCGACTTGTTCCGGTTTTACAGGCTACTTTTTGCTCGCTTTTCGTTGATTCATAAGATCTCTGTTTCGATCCGACTTTGTACACAAAGTCGGATTGGGTGCTTGCGCCTTCGGCGCTAGAATCTTTTATTAAGAGAGATCGCTCAGGTTGTTCTCAGTCGATTTCAGTGTGTGGGGTCCCAATATCAGTTAGTTTGCGATTCGTTTGCAACACTAACAATTCGTCTGCCTAGGAGCACTTGATTTCAGTGTGTGGGGTGCCAACTTCAGCGTGTTTGTGATTCGTTTGCAACATTAAACTGTCGTCTGGCCTTGAAGCACTTGAAGGTCGTTTGAGTGTCGGGGCAGCACAACCCTGATTCGTGGGCTACAAGCGGTGTTCGCATCCACTCGCTTGGAGGATGAAACCCAACCCCCCTACATCACCACACAGGAATGTTGGAAGCAGAGAAGCCGCACCAGAAGCGGTATGGGAGTCATTGCCGATCTGTGGAAGGTTCAGGTACTTTTTGAAGTGCACTTTTCGCTGATACAATATGCAAGCACCATACAGGACATTGAAACAGCCTCGGAACCTTAGTTCTTGTTGGCTGATCAGTGGTATGCCGTAGCATCTTTTCGTGCACTTTCCCGCTGATTCCCTGTTGTCGTGTACAAAGTCGGATTGGGTGGTTGCGCCTTCGGCGCTTCAATCTTTTATTAAGAGAGATCGCTCAGGTTGTTCCCAGTCGCTTTCAGTGTGTGGGGTCCCAATCTCAGTGTGTTTGCGATTCGTTCGCAACACTAACAGTTCGTCTGCCTAGGAGCACTTGATTTCAGTGTGTGGGAGTCCCAACTTCAGCGCGTTTGCGATTCGTTTGCAACTATACAGTCGTCTGGCCTTGGAGCACTTGAAGGTCGTACTTTCCCCCGACGGGGTTTCCGACTTGTTCCGGTTTTACAGGCTACTTTTTGCTCACTTTTCGTTGATTCATAAGATCTCTGTTTCGTGTGTACAAAGTTGGATTGGGTGGTTGCGCCTTCGGCGCTTAAATATTTTATTAAGAGAGATCGCTCAGGTTGTTCTCAGTCGATTTCAGTGTGTGGGGTCCCAATCTCAGCGTGTTTGCGATTCGTTCGCAACACTAACAGTTCGTCTGCCTAGGAGCACTTGATTTCAGTGTGTGGGAGTCCCAACTTCAGCGTGTTTGCGATTCGTTTGCAACACTATACAGTCGTCTGGCCTTGGAGCACCTGCATCTCGTGCTTTCCCCCGATGGGGTTTCCGACTTGTTCCGGTTTTACAAGCTACTTTTTGCTCGCTTTTCGTTGATTCATAAGATCTCTGTTTCGTGTGTACAAAGTTGGATTGGGTGGTTGCGCCTTCGGCGCTTAAATATTTTATTAAGAGAGATCGCTCAGGTTGTTCTCAGTCGATTTCAGTGTGTGGGGTCCCAATCTCAGCGTGTTTGCGATTCGTTCACAACACTAACAGTTCGTCTGCCTAGGGGCACTTGATTTCAGTGTGTGGGAGTCCCAACTTCAGCGTGTTTGCGATTCGTTTGCAACACTAAACAGTCGTCTGGCCTTGAAGCCCTTGAAGGTCGTTTAAGTGTCGGGGCAGCACAACCCTGATTCGTGGGCTACAAGCGGTCCCCTACATCACCACACAGGAAAGTTGGAAGCAGAGAAGCCACCCCCAGAAGCGGTATGGGAGTCATTGCCGATCTGTGGAAGGTACAGGTACTTTTTGAAGTGCACTTTTCGCTGATACAATATGCAAAAACCATACAGGACATTGAAACGGCCTCGGAAACGTGCCGGCCTTAGTTCTTGTTGGCTAAACAGTGGTATGCTGTAGCATCTTTTCGTGCACTATCCCGCTGATTCGTTCGCAACACGAGCAGTTTAGGAGCACTTGATTGCAGTGTATACTTGAGCTCAGCGTGTTTGTGATCTGTTTGCAACACTTTAAAGTCGTCTGCCTCGGATCACTTCATTTCAGACTACGACTAGAGTATTGCTGCAAGTGCTCAAGTGCAAACTGCTACTATTACGGCCGTGAAGCGCACACCGGACACAAAGCAAGACGACCGCATGACACGACACGTGCAAAGAGTTCTAAGGTCGATAGCGGCTTTGTGCAGTATCATCACAAGCACCTGGTCTTTTTTTAGAGTTGTCGTTTTCAGAGTTCTTTTTTTCCGACGTTTTTTCTCGACATTTTTTCACCTTTCCCCCCCCAATTATTTTTCCGGAACTTTCTCCGAAAAAGGTACCGATAAGGTCGCAACCTCAAAAATAGGTACCGATAAGGTCGCAACCTCCAAAAGAGGTACCGATACCGTCGCACTCTCAAAAGGTACCGATAAGGTCGCACCTCGTCTTTTTTTCAGACTGCTTTTTTCTCGAAAAAAAATTTTCCGTTTTTTCTTCTTCAAAAAGGTACCGATAAGGTCGCAACCCCAAAAAGGTACCGATAAGGTCGCAACCTCCAAAAAAGGTACCGATAAGGTCGCAACCTCCAAAAGAGGTACCGATAACGTCGCAACCTCCAAAAGAGGTACCGATAAGGTCGCAACCCCAAAAAGGTACCGATAAGGTCGCACCTCAAAAAGGTACCGATAAGGTCGCAACCCCCAAAAGGTACCGATAAGGTCGCAACCCAGAAATGGGCAAAAGAGGTACCGATAAGGTCTCATGCGACGTTATCGGGACCGCCGCCCTGTGTCGATACCGTCTCATGAGACCTTATCGATACCTTTTTTGCCCATTTCTGGGTTGCGCCCTTATCTCGACCTTTTTGGCCCGTTTTTGGGTTGCGCCCTTATCTCGACCTTTTTGAGATGCGCCCTTATCTCTACCTTTTTGAGCTGCGCCCTTATCTCTACCTTTTTGGCCCGTTTTTGGCTTGTTCCCTTATCTCGACCTTTTTTGGGGGTTGCGCCCTTATCTCGACCTTTTTTGAGGGTTGCGCCCTTATCTCGACCTTTTTTGGGGGTTGCGCCCTTATCTCTACCTTTTTTGGGAGTGTGACCAAATTTTCCCGAAATATTTTCAGGCCAAAAAAAATCCGAAAATTTTCCAAAAAAAAATTTCGAAAAAAATTCCGAAAATTTTTTGGGCCAAAAAAAAAATCCGAAAAATTTCCGAAAAATTTTGGGCCAAAAAAAAATCCGAAAATTTTCCAAAAATTTTTGGGAAAAAAAAAAAATCCGAAAATTTCCGAAAATTTTTTGGGCCAAAAAAAAAAATCCGAAAAATTTCCGAAAATTTTTTGGGCCAAAAAAAAATCCGAAAAATTTCCGAAAATTTTTTTTTTGGGCCAAAAAAGAACCGAAACCACCCAATCCAACTATGTACACATGAAACAGAGATCTTACGATTCAGCGAAAAAGCGAGCAAAAAAGAGTGTTTACAAACCCTGGAGGAAGTCGGAAAAAACAGTCGGCGAAAAACTTGGAAAAAAGACGGGAAAAAGACCTTCAAGTGCTCCAAGGCCAGACGATTGTAGTGTTGCAAACGAATCACAGACTTTGTACACACGAAACAGAGATCTTATGAATCAACGAAAAGCGAGCGAAAAAGAGCGTGGAAAAGTCGGAGACAGTCGGCGAAAAACTTGGAAAAAAGACGGGAAAATACGACCTTGAAGTGCTCCAAGATCAGACGACTGCATAGTGTTGCAAACGAATCGCAAACACGCTGAAGTTGGGACCCCCACACACTGAAATCAAGTGCTCCTAGGCAGACGAACTGTTAGTGTTGCGAACGAATCGCAAACACGCTGAGATCGGGACCCCACACACTGAAATCGACTGAGAAGCAACCTGAGCGATCTCTCTTGATAAAAGATTCAAGCGCCGAAGGCGCAACCACCCAATCCAACTATGTACACACGAAACAGAGATCTTGTGAATCAACGAAAAGCGAGCGAAAAAGAGCGTGAAAAACCCGGTAAAAGACGGAAAGACAGTCGGCGAAAAACTAGGAAAAAGACGGGAAAATACGACCTTCAAGTGCTCCAAGGCCAGACGACTGCATAGTGTTGCAAACGAATCGCAAACACGCTGAAGTTGGGACCCCCACACACTGAAATCAAGTGCTCCTAGGCAGACGAACTGTTAGTGTTGCGAACGAATCGCAAACACGCTGAGATCGGGACCCCACACACTGAAATCGACTGAGAACAACCTGAGCGATCTCTCTTGATAAAAGATTCAAGCGCCGAAGGCGCAACCACCCAATCCAACTATGTACACACGAAACAGAGATCTTATGAATCAACGAAAAGCGAGCGAAAAAGAGCGTGTAAAACCCGGGAAAAGTCGGAAAGACAGTAGGCGAAAAACTAGAAAAAAGACGGGAAAATACGACCTTCAAGTGCTCCAAGGCCAGACGACTGTATAGTGTTGCACACGAATCGCAAACACGCTGAAGTTGGGACCCCCACACACTGAAATCAAGTGCTCCTAGGCAGACGAACTGTTAGTGTTGCGAACGAATCGCAAACACGCTGAGATCGGGACCCCACACACTGAAATCGACTGAGAAGAACCTGAGCGATCTCTCTTGATAAAAGATTCAAGCGCCGAAGGCGCAACCACCCAATCCGACCTCCACACTGAACAGCGATCTCACAAGTGCTTTGCTGCTGGAGACGCGAATGGATGTTGGGCAAGCACTGATCGGTGCCCGAGTATCCGCAAGACGTATTGTTCAGCGGGAGTTGAGAGTCTCTTGCCAAGGTGCTAGCCGCCGCCGTGGGCCAAGCGATCAAAAAGAACCAGCGACACAACCTGTTAACACTCGCAGGCGGTCGCACCCACCAGCCAGAACGCCCCCGGCTGCGCCATCATCGACGCAATCATCATCGTTTTACGACAAGGCCGCGTCGTTGTAGGCGCACGGCACCAACAACGTAATGATTCTCTCTCTGATGACAGCCACACATATAGGTGGATGGGGAGACAAAGAAATACATAGTTACTTACTTTCCACACTTTTGTTCTTGTTGCGCAGCCAGCTACGATGAAGCAGGACAAACCGGATTTGTAGGCTACAAGTGCTGTTCCAATCCATTCGCTTGGAGGATGGTAAACCAACCCCAACTCCACCACACAGGAATGTTAACAGAGAAAACACCACATCGCAAACAGCGCTGGCGAAGGAGTCTTGTGGCAGATACAGGTACTATTTTGACTTCTTCCGGTTTTTCACGCTCTTTTTCGCTCGCTTTTCGTTGATTCAGAAGATCTCTGTTTCGTGTGTACAAAGTCAGATTGGGTGCTTGCGCCTTCGGCGCTTCAATCTTTTATTAAGAGAGATCGCTCAGGTTGTTCCCAGTCGATTTTCAGTGTGTGGGGTCTCAATTTCAGTGAGTTTGCGATTCGTTCGCAACACTAACAGTTCGTCTGCCTAGGAGCACTTGATTTCAGTGTGTGGGAGTCCCAACTTCAGCGTGTTTGCGATTCGTTTGCAACACTACAATCGTCTGGCCTTGGAGCACTTGAAGGTCGTACTTTCCCCCGACGGGGTTTCCGACTTGTTCCGGTTTTACAGGCTACTTTTTGCTCGCTTTTCGTTGATTCATAAAATCTCTGTTTCGTGTGTACAAAGTCGGATTGGGTGGTTGCGCCTTCGGCGCTTCAATGTTTTATTAAGAGAGATCGCTCAGGTTGCTCTCAGTCGATTTCAGTGTGTGGGGTCTCAGTTTCAGTGAGTTTGCGATTCGTTCGCAACACTATACAGTCGTCTGGCCTTGGAGCACTTGAAGGTCGTACTTTCCCCGACGGGGTTTCCGACTTGTTCCGGTTTTACAGGCTACTTTTTGCTCGCTTTTCGTTGATTCATAAGATCTCTGTTTCGATCCGACTTTGTACACAAAGTCGGATTGGGTGCTTGCGCCTTCGGCGCTAGAATCTTTTATTAAGAGAGATCGCTCAGGTTGTTCTCAGTCGATTTCAGTGTGTGGGGTCCCAATATCAGTTAGTTTGCGATTCGTTTGCAACACTAACAGTTCGTCTGCCTAGGAGCACTTGATTTCAGTGTGTGGGGTGCCAACTTCAGCGTGTTTGTGATTCGTTTGCAACACTAAACTGTCGTCTGGCCTTGAAGCACTTGAAGGTCGTTTGAGTGTCGGGGCAGCACAACCCTGATTCGTGGGCTACAAGCGGTGTTCGCATCCACTCGCTTGGAGGATGAAACCCAACCCCCCTACATCACCACACAGGAATGTTGGAAGCAGAGAAGCCGCACCAGAAGCGGTATGGGAGTCATTGCCGATCTGTGGAAGGTTCAGGTACTTTTTGAAGTGCACTTTTCGCTGATACAATATGCAAGCACCATACAGGACATTGAAACAGCCTCGGAACCGTGCCGGCCTTAGTTCTTGTTGGCTGATCAGTGGTATGCCGTAGCATCTTTTCGTGCACTTTCCCGCTGATTCCCTGTTGTCGTGTACAAAGTCGGATTGGGTGGTTGCGCCTTCGGCGCTTCAATCTTTTATTAAGAGAGATCGCTCAGGTTGTTCCCAGTCGCTTTCAGTGTGTGGGGTCCCAATCTCAGTGTGTTTGCGATTCGTTCGCAACACTAACAGTTCGTCTGCCTAGGAGCACTTGATTTCAGTGTGTGGGAGTCCCAACTTCAGCGTGTTTGCGATTCGTTTGCAACACTATACAGTCGTCTGGCCTTGGAGCACCTGCATCTCGTGCTTTCCCCCGATGGGGTTTCCGACTTGTTCCGGTTTTACAAGCTACTTTTTGCTCGCTTTTCGTTGATTCATAAGATCTCTGTTTCGTGTGTACAAAGTTGGATTGGGTGGTTGCGCCTTCGGCGCTTGAATATTTTATCAAGAGAGATCGCTCAGGTTGTTCTCAGTCGATTTCAGTGTGTGGGGTCCCAATCTCAGCGTGTTTGCGATTCGTTCGCAACACTAACAGTTCGTCTGCCTAGGAGCACTTGATTTCAGTGTGTGGGAGTCCCAACTTCAGCGTGTTTGCGATTCGTTTGCAACACTACTGGCCTTGGAGCACCTGAATCTCGTGCTTTCCCCCGATGGGGTTTCCGACTTGTTCCGGTTTTACAAGCTACTTTTTGCTCGCTTTTCGTTGATTCATAAGATCTCTGTTTCGTGTGTACAAAGTTGGATTGGGTGGTTGCGCCTTCGGCGCTTAAATCTTTTATTAAGAGAGATCGCTCAGGTTGTTCTCAGTCGGTTTCAGTGTGTGGGGTCCCAATCTCAGCGTGTTTGCGATTCGTTCACAACACTAACAGTTCGTCTGCCTAGGGGCACTTGATTTCAGTGTGTGGGAGTCCCAACTTCAGCGTGTTTGCGATTCGTTTGCAACACTAAACAGTCGTCTGGCCTTGAAGCCCTTGAAGGTCGTTTAAGTGTCGGGGCAGCACAACCCTGATTCGTGGGCTACAAGCGGTCCCCTACATCACCACACAGGAAAGTTGGAAGCAGAGAAGCCACCGAGCACTTGCAGCAATACTCTAGTCGTAGTCTGAAATGAAGTGATCCGAGGCAGACGACTTTAAAGTGTTGCAAACAGATCACAAACACGCTGAGCTCAAGTATACACTGCAATCAAGTGCTCCTAAACTGCTCGTGTTGCGAACGAATCAGCGGGATAGTGCACGAAAAGATGCTACAGCATACCACTGTTTAGCCAACAAGAACTAAGGCCGGCACGTTTCCGAGGCCGTTTCAATGTCCTGTATGGTTTTTGCATATTGTATCAGCGAAAAGTGCACTTCAAAAAGTACCTGTACCTTCCACAGATCGGCAATTTACGGCCGTGAAGCGCACACCGGACACAAAGCAAGACGACCGCATGACACGACACGTGCAAAGAGTTCTAAGGTCGATAGCGGCTTTGTGCAGTATCATCACAAGCACCTGGTCTTTTTTTAGAGTTGTCGTTTTCAGAGTTCTTTTTTTCCGACGTTTTTTCTCGACATTTTTTCACCTTTCCCCCCCCAATTATTTTTCCGGAACTTTCTCCGAAAAAGGTACCGATAAGGTCGCAACCTCAAAAATAGGTACCGATAAGGTCGCAACCTCCAAAAGAGGTACCGATACCGTCGCACTCTCAAAAGGTACCGATAAGGTCGCACCTCGTCTTTTTTTCAGACTGCTTTTTTCTCGAAAAAAAACTTTCCGTTTTTTCTTCTTCAAAAAGGTACCGATAAGGTCGCAACCCCAAAAAGGTACCGATAAGGTCGCAACCTCCAAAAAAGGTACCGATAAGGTCGCAACCTCCAAAAGAGGTACCGATAACGTCGCAACCTCCAAAAGAGGTACCGATAAGGTCGCAACCCCAAAAAGGTACCGATAAGGTCGCACCTCAAAAAGGTACCGATAAGGTCGCAACCCCCAAAAGGTACCGATGAGGTCGCAACCCAGAAATGGGCAAAAGAGGTACCGATAAGGTCTCATGCGACGTTATCGGGACCGCCGCCAACAACAAGGCGGCGGTCCCGATACCGTCTCATGAGACCTTATCGATACCTTTTTTGCCCATTTCTGGGTTGCGCCCTTATCTCGACCTTTTTGGTCCGTTTTTGGGTTGCGCCCTTATCTCGACCTTTTTGAAATGCGCCCTTATCTCTACCTTTTTGAGCTGCGCCCTTATCTCTACCTTTTTGGCCCATTTTTGGCTTGTTCCCTTATCTCGACCTTTTTTGGGGGTTGCGCCCTTATCTCTACCTTTTTTGGGATTGTGACCAAATTTTCCCGAAAATATTTTTGGGCCAAAAAAAAAATCCGAAAAAATTCCGAAAAATTTTTGGGCCAAAAAAAAAATCCGAAAAAATTCCGAAAAATTTTTGGGCCAAAAAAAAAATTCGAAAAAATTTCCGAAAAATTTTTGGGCCAAAAAAAAAAAATCCGAAAAAATTCCAAAAAATTTTTGGGCCAAAAAAAAAATCCGAAAAATTCGAAAAATTTTTGGGCCAAAAAAAAAATCCGAAAAAATTCCGAAAAATTTTTGGGCCAAAAAAAAAATCCGAAAAAATTCCAAAAAATTTTTGGGCCAAAAAAAAAATCCGAAAAATTCCGAAAAATTTTTGGGCCAAAAAAAAAATCCGAAAAAATTCCGAAAAATTTTCGGGCCAAAAAAAAAATCCGAAAAAATTCCGAAAAATTTTCGGGCCAAAAAAAAAATCCGAAAAAATTTATAGGGGTCATATAGGGGTCACATGGGGGTCATATAGTGAGCCAATTCACCTAGCCCCCCTGAAAGTGACTTTAGCTCGATTACGCGTCGATTACACTCGATTACACTCGATTACGCTCGATTACGCTCGATTACACTCGATCAACATTTGGGTGAATTGGGGGGGTACTGCAGTAATTGATTAAAGGCGTGACACTCAGCCAATCTTGATAGGCCGGTTCAACGGGCCCACTAACGCACCTTCTTCCGGGGCTAAAAAGGTGCTGATGACAGGATATTGAAATTGGAATAAAAACAAGAATATTAGTCTGAAAAAATGACCGCGACAGGCAGTGTAGCTGGAGACCAGGAAGCTCGGGCTGACTCACGGAAGCAGGTTGTCGAGTGCGTACGGGCTCGGGTACCACTATCTCGCATTAGCTCGTCTTCTTGTTGCGTTAGTATAGTCCTTTGACAGAGTGAGCCGGTGCCTCTCATCTCACCTTTAAAACACGGCTGAGTCACGCATGCTCTTGACAGACGCTAGCGTCCGACATTTCGCACGCGCGTCGCAGTCGTTGGGTGGTATTGACAAGGGGTTTCATCGGACACTCGGATGAGCTTCGTTACTTCACTGGAGGCCCGCTTGGCTGCCTTCGAGTTGCGTTTCCGCGTTGGTGTTGTTGCTTCGCTTTTGGACTCCTTCTTCGACTTCGCACGGTCCCAACGTCCTGGTCTGCCCTTGGTGCACGTCTTGCGCTCAGTCTGCGCAGTTCGTCTCTCCTGCTTGACTCCGTGATTCCATCGAGCCTGCTTGCGCTCCCATCCCGACGGGTAATGCGTCTGCGGTCGAAAACTGCCATTCAGTGTTGCAGCTTTGCGGAGCCCAGCCTGCGGTACGGCTCGCACCTTGTCGCCGGCCTACTTCGCCGTCTGCTCTCGTGCGGCGGCTTCGTAGGCGCGCATCACAGCTTCAAACGCCTGCTGGTTTGCTATTTGTGGTCTCTTGTTGAGTCCGGCCATGTTCCCGCCTCCGAGAGACGTCAGGACGTTGACTTGCATCTCAAGCGCCGGGTGAATCGGCGTCTGCACGATACTCGTCAGCCGTCGCATCGCGCTCTTCATCGCGTACGATTTCGCGGTCGCCGAGTCCCGATACTCGGCTGTCGCTCGTCTCTGAACCTCATCCATCGCGTGATTCGATAGAGCATCGGCGTCTTCTTGTTGCGTCAGTGGGGAGTCATTTGCATGCAAATGAGTACCACAATAGCTCGCATATATTAAATTTAGCGCAGTTAGTACTTGAGCCTTTAGGCATTCCGTGCGGGCCAGTTCCAGGCGATAGGGTGTTCGCCGAGCGCTCGGTAGGCACCTTGTCCTCGGTGACATGGAGTTTCTGCTCCGGCTTGGGGGTGGTGACTTCGTCATTGCCGGGGATGCAGGAGAGCTTCCGGGGAGCAAAGATATCCTCTGCCTGACGTTCTCGTACCTGGACACGATGGAGCAGAGATGGAGGATGCGGCTTGTGTTTGCAGCACTTGTGTGGCAGAAGGATCCAGCAACGACAACCAAGTATCTCCAGTACGTGCTGGATTACTTTCAGAAGCTGCAAGAGTCGCTCCTTGCCTTGGGGTTCGATCTCCCTGGCGATGCACTGCTCCCAAGGATGAAAAAGATGGTTACAGACAGAGGCCTCTTCACGACGGCTAGTGAGTGTACGCCTGTGGGGCCGTTGACGAGGTCATCATGGAGCCCGTGCATCGCCTGCACCTTGCTGACAAAAATGTCTGGCTACCGACCTTCCTTTCAAGGAAGGTCGGTCGCCAGACAAGGACCTTTGCGATCACTTAGCGCTTCTTCATCATTCATCATCCCGTCTTGCTAGGCTGCTCACAGTCGCTCGAAGATCTTTCTGTCCCTTTTCGCCACCAACCCGCCTGCAGTCCCCGTGCTTGCTGCCATGATTTAGAACATCTTCATCTCGAGAGCTTCCGGTCTCATATGCACATCGCCCACTTGCCTGCGGTTTCCGTCCCTCGTATGCTTATGCTTGGCACGTCTTGGGCCAGACAGTGGTCAACATGGTCGCCCATGGGCCAGTCAGGGGTCCACCAGTGGTCGAACCCAAAATACTAGTGTCAATCTCGATCACACTCTACAACGCTCTACTACACTCTACTACACTCTATTACGCTCGATTACACTCGATTACACTCGATTACACTCGATACGCTGTACTTTATTGGTGTCTTGCCGTGGACACTCTCGAAGGAGAGCGGCACCGGGATCCGTCCCGGTAAAAGGAAGCACCAAGAAAGTATCAAGAGGACGAAGACAAAGAGAGAAGACCGACGACACACACACACACACACACGCGTACACATCAAGCGGTACAACCCCGAGAGCGCGCAATGACGGATCCGGGGTTCAAGGAACTCGCCGCCCAGGTGCAGGCTCAGGGAAAGCAGATGGCTGATCTGATGGCCGCAGTCAGCGGGCTGGTAAGGCAGGCTCAGACGGATGGCGCGAAGAAGCAGAGTACGACGAACGCTCCCAGCTGGGCGGATGACGAGGGGGATGAGCGCGAGCTCTGCTGGGACGACGGCGGTGACGGTGTCGCGGGTTCAGATGCAGAGAAAGCGGGCGGTAAAGGCGGAAAAGGCAAGGCGAGTGCAGGTGAGAACGACGAAACCAGCGGCGGCGGGGACGGCGTGGCGAAGCAAGAGGCGTCGGGTGGAAAACAGGGGAAAAAGAAAAAGAAGCGCAACGGAGGGTGGAAAGAGGTGCCGGGCAAGAAGCCGACGGCCGCGCGCGCGATGGAAGAGGACGGACAGAAGAAGGCACAAGAAGGCGAGAAGGCAGTCGGAGGGGCGGGGAAGGCGAGGATAGAGCTGAGGCAGGAAGACTGGGGAGTGCCGGTGGTTGACCACACCGAGCTGGCGGAAGCGACGGTGGCGTTCGCGCCCATGGCGAGCGCGCGCAGGATACGGCGTGAAGGGATGCCGGAGGGCTCGGCGGTGGTCACGGTGGCGGCTCTGGAGGGCAGCAGGCGGACGGACGTGGTGTGCCGAGTTGACGGCGCGGAGAAAGTGCTGCCGGGGTACGTGACGAGGTCCCCGGAGGGAGACGTGGTGTACGCGCCCGCGGACGTGAAGAAGGTTGACCGCCCGCCGACATCGACGGTGCTGATTTGCGCCGAGATAGATGCACGATGGTGCGGGGCAGAGACGTTGGCGGCCCTGCAGGAGCCATCGGGGGGGCGGGTGCTGAAGGCGGAGTGCAGGCGGCTCGCGGGAGAGGCGAAGGTGGACCTGAGTCCGCACAGCATGTTCAACGTGCGGCGGGTAAACCGCGTATTTCAGATGATGGTGCGCGTCGAAGAGGAGCAGGTCGGGAGGTTGCTGAGAATTTCGGGCAGGAGGGGTCTCTTTCTACGCATACCGCGCTGGAAGGAGGGGTCGGAGACGAACGACGTCGTGTGGCTAGCTGACGAGGAAGCATCGCTGAAGAGCGCTCTCGTGCTCGCGCAGGGGAAAGGCTGCCTGGGCCTTGCTCGTAGTCGCGCGCGGCTGGGGGTGAGGGTCGAAGACGGCATGTCCGAGCGGGTGCGGGAATCGCTGGGCGAAGCGGCGGCGAAGCAGGGTCCGCCCGCGATGCATTACCTGGTGAGGGGGGCACAGGCGCGCGATGCCGCTTCGGATCTTGAGGCGACCATGAAGGCGGCGGGATGGACATGTCGCCAAGTCGCGTCCTACCGGAGCAAGACGCATGGGGACACGCGCGTCGTCGCCAGCGAGGAGCCGCCCCCGCATCGACTGATAAGCGCGGGAGGAGCGCTGATGAAGGTCGATGACGAGACCGAGGAAGACAGGTCCGGACGGCGGCCGAAATCGCAGGTGTGGGATGCAAGGGCGGAGAGGACGCCGAAGGTCTCGTCGTACCTCGAGGCGTTGCGACGGCAGGGTCAGGAAAAGACGAGCACACCCGAGCAACCGAAGGGCGCGGGCGACAACAATGGCGCGGTGCGACAGCTCCGGGCGGAGAACGCGGAGCTACGCGCGAAGAACGACGCGCTGCGAGGTGACATCGCAGCACTCAGTGCTCAGATGGCGAAGCTGACGGAGATGGTCGCGACGATGAGGCCGAAGACACCCCCGGCGATGCCCGTAGACCGGACCCCGGTCAAGAAGAAGGCGCCGAAGACGCCCGTCGCCACACCGACGAAGCAGAAGATGGGACGGGCCGAGGCTCCGTCTCAAGACGTCCACATGACGCAACCGAAGCGTCCGCTGGGAACGCCGGGGAAGTCACCGTTAGCGAAGACGAAGAAGGCACACCAACCAGCAGCGGCGAAGCGTTCGTGACTGGGGAACGACGGGATGCGTGGCGGTGGAGAGACGCACGAAACGCTGGGGTTAAGGTTGAGAGAAGCCGCGGACGCGATGGGAGCGAGTGTGCAAGAAGTCCCTGGGGACGGGGCCTGCCAGTTCGCAGCGGTCGCAGCCGGACTGCCGGGGTGGTCGGTAAGGAGACTTCGTGCACGGGTTGTGGACGCGATGTTAAAAGACCCGACATTCGAAGCACACTTCGCGCCGTCCGAAAGGTACGGCAGCTGGTTTGCTTACGTGGAGGCAATGCGGGGGCCGTACGAGTACGGGGACGAGATGACGTTGACGGCAGCCGCGACGGTCACCGGAGCGGTACTCTGGGTGCTGGACAGCAGGAGGCCGCACATCCTGCGACGATACGCACCTCGCGTGGGCGCCACGGGGCAGCAGACGGCGGTCACGTACGTTCCGGAGCACTACGACCGGCTCCTGCTCCCGGGTACCACATTGGCGGAGCTGGCGCTACATGCAGACACGGTGGAAACTGTGGAGTTGAGCCGGGTCGAGCACGCGGTGAGGGTCGCAGCACATGAAGGAACGGACGCCAGGTCGCAGCAGGTGCCGCCGAAGCGGGACGGGGGCGTGTTACAAGGAGGAAGGGAGACGCTGAAGTTCGGGACGATAAACATGACATCTCTCGGGGGGAGGGCACACTTTTTGGATTGTGCCGCTGTCGACATTCTGGCGGTACAGGAGACGCTTTTGACCGACTGGGGTCAGAGGGAGTTCGAGGACGGCGTCAGGCGAGACTGGAAGTCGCTGTGGGGGGAACCGTGTCGGGAGCGACTTGACCGGCAGGGCAAAGCATCACCGTGGATAGCGGAAGCCGGCGGAGCGGGTGTTGCAGTCTTCGCGAAGAAACCGGCGCCGGCCTTCGTGGTCGGGAAGCCGTCACCGAGCCGGAGGTGGGTGCACGTGGCCGTCGGACTTGGAAGAGGAAACCAATTTTTGCATGTCTTCACACTGTATGCGAACTCGGGGGACAAGGCGGCGCCGGAGAGGGAGAAGATTATTGCGGAGGTGCACCGAGAAGCAGCAAGTCTCGGACGAGTACCGGTCATTGTGGCCGGCGATTTTAATGCGGAGCCCTCGTCGTCGGCGGCGATGTCGTGCATGCTGCGATCGGGATGGTACGACGCCGCAGAGATCTGCACCGATGGCGGTGCCCCGAAGACGTACGAGAAGACGGGGACGCGAGGCACACGCATCGATCACGTCTTGCTGAACGACGTCGCGATACACTCACTGGTAGCGAGCGAAACCACCGTCGTCGTAGACGCGGAAGGGCAGCGGGTGCCCAGCCACAAGATGGTGACGGTAGAGCTGGACATCACCGCGTTTGCAGACACATGTGAGAGGTACCGCATGCCAAGGTCCATGAGCCAGGTAGACGTGACGCACGAAGGACGGGCAGCAGCGCGGGCGGAAGAGTTGTTAGTGAAGCACCGGTTCGAAGATGCAGCACCAGATGACGTGGAAGCGCTCTGGGTGTCGGCGACTAAGGCGTGCGAGGGGTATCTGGTCGAGCTGGCGGAGAAACAGGGGTTGCTCGACGGGCCCGTTGCCGCCTATCAAGGACGGGGTGAGACAAGAAAGCCTAAGAGAGAACATTTTGCGTCCGTGACAGACACCGGGACGGGCGCGGGTACGTATGCCTCAAGCAGATTCCGGAAGATATTGAACGGCCTCGACGCCTACATCCGAGGGCTGCAAACACTGAGTGGGGAAGGACCCGGGTGCATGCCGAGATCGCTGGAGAAGACGTGGGAGAACGTAGTATCGGGACTGGAATCAATGGCCGGACGAGTACCAAAGGTGCGCGATTTGCCGCGACGCCCGCCGGACTTGAGCGTCGCCCAGACCTTGAGGCAGAAGCTGGAAGCGAGGAGCCGGTCACTGACAGCACAGGCGCGAAAGGGGAGAATAGCTCAGCTGGAGAGCAAGATGCAGAACTTCCACTGTGCAAACAGGGCGCAACTGCTTCCGTGGTGCAGAAGGAAGAAGGCGGACGGTCTGGTGGCGCTGAAAGTGGATGGCCGCTACACGGCAAATCTACGGGAGATCGACGCGACGTTGCAGAAAGAATGGGCGCCCATCAACCGGATGTACGCGAGTAGACCGGAACCGTGCTATGAAGCCTTCAAGGCGGAGTATGCGGAATACATCCGATGTCGACCGATGGTGTGCCGAGATTTGACGGGCGATGATCTGAGGAGCGTTCTTGGAAAGAAGCAGCGTGCCGGAGTCCCGGGCGTGGACGGATGGAGCACAGCAGAGTTAAAGAAGCTGCCACTGCCGTTGCTGAACGCCCTGGCGGAGGTGTTCAACGCGATAGAAGCGACCGGAACGTGGCCGAACGCGTTGTTGGAAGCCGCGGTCACGCTGATCCCGAAAGACGAAACCCTCGACCCGCTGGCATTGCGGCCCATCACCGTCACAAGCGCGGTCTATCGCTTGTGGGCGAGCACGAGGCTCAGGGACGTCGTCCAGTGGCAAGAAGGCTGGATAGCAGATAGCCAGCACGGGTTCAGGCCCAAACACGGAACCGTGGACGTGGTGTTTGAAATCGCCTCGCAGATTGAAGAGGCTCTCTTGACGGGAAAGGAGCTGTACGGCGTGGCCCTAGACTTTGCCAAGTGCTTCGACAAAGTGCCACGAGACGTCGTGCTGAAGCTGGTGGGGGATCTTGGCCTCCATGAGAGAATTCTCGGGCCGCTGCGCGATGTTTACGCGCGACTACGAAGGCGGTACAAGTTGCACATGGGGCTGGGAGACATCTTTTACACCACCAACGGGATACTGCAGGGCTGCCCCCTGAGCGTGATCCTCATCAACGCGCTGCTGTCCATCGTGGTGCGCAGAGTGGACGACGTGGGGGGGGTGACGAGCGAGTCCTTCGCGGACGACCTCACCCTCCTGACGCGTCTCAGAGAAGCATGCTTGCAGGACGCCTTGGTGGAAGTCGACAGGTTTTGTGCGAACACCGGCATGTCGATCGGGATACCGAAGACGTTCGCTTTCGGGACGCCGAAGGGGTACGAAGCGAAGTTGAAGATAGGTGGCACCGACATCGTGACGAAGGAAGAGCTTACAATCGTAGGATGTCTGGTCGGCACGAAGCGGACACGCAGAACAACGGACCTGCGCTACGACCAGCGTGCAGAGGAGGCCGAACGGTTGGGTGCCTTACCGATCTCGAGGGCGCAGAGGTCGGGGCTAGCGGCGATGGCGGTTCTACCGGCGGCGACATACGGCTCGGAGTTCGCGCTTCCGACGGTGCGGGGGCTGGGGAAGTTCACCGCAGCATTGCTCAGAGGCGTCTGGGACCCGGTGAGGCTGCATCGGGCACAGGAGGCCGTGTTGGGCATTCTAAACAAGGCCCACATGCTCGACCCCTACACAGTGCTGCCATATCGGTCGCTCGGCATGATCGCAGAAGTGTGCCGAAAGAGGCCGGTATGGAGGGCCCGCGTCGCAACAGTTCGAAGGGCGTATGGCAGCAGAATCCGCGCATGGGGACCGATCGGTATTGCGGCCGAGCATGCAAAGAAGCTCGGTATACGATGGACAGAAGATCTCGACGACGCCGAGGACGAGGCAGGGAATGTGCTGAGGCTGGTGCGACAGAGTAAGGGGGAGCGAGGGCACACCCTGAGAAAGGCGATTCACGGCTGGCGACTAGGGGAGCTCGAGAAGAGGCGCACAAACTTCGGAGGGGTACGGGCGGGTGTCGACTACACCGCGACGAATGCCTACGGGCTGAAGGCGTCGACAACGCTGACGGCCGCGCGGGACGTTGCCGAGGTCGTAGCAGGGTCGGTGATGACGGAATCACATGCTGCCAAGCTGTGGGGAGGTGACGGGCTGTGCAGACGCTGTGACGAGGCGACGGAAGAAACTCTGGGCCACATTTGGTGGCAGTGCCGGGCGTATGAACGAATCCGAATGCAACAGCAGTATGCCGAAATTGTTGACGCAGATCGCTCGACTTGGCCTCCGTGCCTGCAAGAACACGGGATTCTGCCGAAGGGAAGTCGAATCAACATCGAAGTGCTGCACACATTCATGGCGGAAGTCATGCAAGAGAGACGACGGCTGGAGAGAGAAGGAAGAGACCGGGCAGTCGGCCACCCCTGGAGACAACTGCACCCTGACGACTGCCCCCCGCGCCGGCTGAATTTCGAAGCGATCGCTGGACCGGGGACCTTCACGGCGGTAGCAGGAGAGAGGTGGTTCCGGGCGCTGCAGTATTGGCTGGATGGGATGTGCTGGTCGGTAGCGGGTGACGTCTCGACGGCAGAGCTCGCAGTAGACTTCGAAGTGTACACCGGGCTCGATCTACCGGGCAGTTTAGTGGCGACGACAGGTGGGACGCCGCTGTGTATCCGTGCGAGAATGTTGGCGCGGATGCTGAAAACGATCGGGGAAGCGCTTGAGCGGAAAGGGGTGGGGCCGCTTCTGCCGGGTAGAAAGCTGGAGAAGATAGGTTCATTGAGAACGGTAGGGGCCCCCCCATGCCTCACGGGCTACGAGATGAGGCCAATTTTCCGCGGCGGCGAGGAGACGATGGGAATCTTGGAGACGCAGCTGAAGGCGAGCCGGCATGCGTTCACCGGCGAGGCGTGGGGGATGGACCTTTTCCCGACGTACGGAAGAGAAAGGGCGGAGCGTGCGGCGAGATGGGCGGCCTTCGATGACGCTACGGAGAAGAGGAAAGGGAAGAAGTCGGCTGTCGTCGGAGGGGATCCGTGGCTCGTGCCGGAAGGGATTCCCCGACACGAAAAGTGGGGTGAGCGGGTGTGCCCCGGGCACCAAAAGGTGAAGTGCGACGTGTGTAAGCGCCGGGGCAAGTCGGTGGCGTGGTGCTGCCAGGCCCATCACAGGGAGGGTGATGGCCTAGCCGTAAAAATGTGTGCCGAGCACCGGATGACGCAGTGCGCCACGTGTAAGACGACAGCGGAGTGCTGTCGCAACCATCACCACCGATGCCTCGATCATGGCATGCCGACGTGCGACGGCTGTAAGAAACACGCCGACCTGAGGAGTAGGAGACCCGGGCACTGCTGCAGGAAAGGGCACCACCGGGCGGCCGTGGCGAGAGGTGAAGAAACAACGGCGAAGAAGAGGAAGGCGGAGCCGGAGGGTCCCGCGCCAGCGCCGAGACAGGCGAAACGTGAGAACGTGGTGCTCGTTCTGCCGGAAGCAGAGGAAGACGAGCGAGAACCCGCAACATCAACGCCGACATCAGCAGCGAAGGTCGGGAAGACGGCGCCAACGCCAGCGAAGAAGCGGCAATCAGACTCCGCGGCGGAGCCGGTACCGAAAAGACGCAAAGGACGCGTCGATGCGCCACGACCATCGCCCAGGCGCTGGGAAAAAGCAGAAATCGACGCGCAACCGATGAACCTCGACGAGCAATCGAAGAAGAAGCGAAGCACCAAACGCGCGCCTGAGCGCGACGATCAAGACGAGCTAAAGAGGCGAAAGCATGACACATCACGTGCGAAGAGATAACCGCGCCGTCGGCGATGCAGATTATCGCCACAGATTCTTTGCATTCTAATCCAAACGATTACACTCGATTACACTCGATTACGCTGTACTTTATTGGTGTCTTGCCGTGGACACTCTCGAAGGAGAGCGGCACCGGGATCCGTCCCGGTAAAAGGAAGCACCAAGAAAGTATCAAGAGGACGAAGACAAAGAGAGAAGACCGACGACACACACACACACACACACGCGTACACATCAAGCGGTACAACCCCGAGAGCGCGCAATGACGGATCCGGGGTTCAAGGAACTCGCCGCCCAGGTGCAGGCTCAGGGAAAGCAGATGGCTGATCTGATGGCCGCAGTCAGCGGGCTGGTAAGGCAGGCTCAGACGGATGGCGCGAAGAAGCAGAGTACGACGAACGCTCCCAGCTGGGCGGATGACGAGGGGGATGAGCGCGAGCTCTGCTGGGACGACGGCGGTGACGGTGTCGCGGGTTCAGATGCAGAGAAAGCGGGCGGTAAAGGCGGAAAAGGCAAGGCGAGTGCAGGTGAGAACGACGAAACCAGCGGCGGCGGGGACGGCGTGGCGAAGCAAGAGGCGTCGGGTGGAAAACAGGGGAAAAAGAAAAAGAAGCGCAACGGAGGGTGGAAAGAGGTGCCGGGCAAGAAGCCGACGGCCGCGCGCGCGATGGAAGAGGACGGACAGAAGAAGGCACAAGAAGGCGAGAAGGCAGTCGGAGGGGCGGGGAAGGCGAGGATAGAGCTGAGGCAGGAAGACTGGGGAGTGCCGGTGGTTGACCACACCGAGCTGGCGGAAGCGACGGTGGCGTTCGCGCCCATGGCGAGCGCGCGCAGGATACGGCGTGAAGGGATGCCGGAGGGCTCGGCGGTGGTCACGGTGGCGGCTCTGGAGGGCAGCAGGCGGACGGACGTGGTGTGCCGAGTTGACGGCGCGGAGAAAGTGCTGCCGGGGTACGTGACGAGGTCCCCGGAGGGAGACGTGGTGTACGCGCCCGCGGACGTGAAGAAGGTTGACCGCCCGCCGACATCGACGGTGCTGATTTGCGCCGAGATAGATGCACGATGGTGCGGGGCAGAGACGTTGGCGGCCCTGCAGGAGCCATCGGGGGGGCGGGTGCTGAAGGCGGAGTGCAGGCGGCTCGCGGGAGAGGCGAAGGTGGACCTGAGTCCGCACAGCATGTTCAACGTGCGGCGGGTAAACCGCGTATTTCAGATGATGGTGCGCGTCGAAGAGGAGCAGGTCGGGAGGTTGCTGAGAATTTCGGGCAGGAGGGGTCTCTTTCTACGCATACCGCGCTGGAAGGAGGGGTCGGAGACGAACGACGTCGTGTGGCTAGCTGACGAGGAAGCATCGCTGAAGAGCGCTCTCGTGCTCGCGCAGGGGAAAGGCTGCCTGGGCCTTGCTCGTAGTCGCGCGCGGCTGGGGGTGAGGGTCGAAGACGGCATGTCCGAGCGGGTGCGGGAATCGCTGGGCGAAGCGGCGGCGAAGCAGGGTCCGCCCGCGATGCATTACCTGGTGAGGGGGGCACAGGCGCGCGATGCCGCTTCGGATCTTGAGGCGACCATGAAGGCGGCGGGATGGACATGTCGCCAAGTCGCGTCCTACCGGAGCAAGACGCATGGGGACACGCGCGTCGTCGCCAGCGAGGAGTCGCCCCCGCATCGACTGATAAGCGCGGGAGGTGCGCTGATGAAGGTCGATGACGAGACCGAGGAAGACAGGTCCGGACGGCGGCCGAAATCGCAGGTGTGGGATGCAAGGGCGGAGAGGACGCCGAAGGTCTCGTCGTACCTCGAGGCGTTGCGACGGCAGGGTCAGGAAAAGACGAGCACACCCGAGCAACCGAAGGGCGCGGGCGACAACAATGGCGCGGTGCGACAGCTCCGGGCGGAGAACGCGGAGCTACGCGCGAAGAACGACGCGCTGCGAGGTGACATCGCAGCACTCAGTGCTCAGATGGCGAAGCTGACGGAGATGGTCGCGACGATGAGGCCGAAGACACCCCCGGCGATGCCCGTAGACCGGACCCCGGTCAAGAAGAAGGCGCCGAAGACGCCCGTCGCCACACCGACGAAGCAGAAGATGGGACGGGCCGAGGCTCCGTCTCAAGACGTCCACATGACGCAACCGAAGCGTCCGCTGGGAACGCCGGGGAAGTCACCGTTAGCGAAGACGAAGAAGGCACACCAACCAGCAGCGGCGAAGCGTTCGTGACTGGGGAACGACGGGATGCGTGGCGGTGGAGAGACGCACGAAACGCTGGGGTTAAGGTTGAGAGAAGCCGCGGACGCGATGGGAGCGAGTGTGCAAGAAGTCCCTGGGGACGGGGCCTGCCAGTTCGCAGCGGTCGCAGCCGGACTGCCGGGGTGGTCGGTAAGGAGACTTCGTGCACGGGTTGTGGACGCGATGTTAAAAGACCCGACATTCGAAGCACACTTCGCGCCGTCCGAAAGGTACGGCAGCTGGTTTGCTTACGTGGAGGCAATGCGGGGGCCGTACGAGTACGGGGACGAGATGACGTTGACGGCAGCCGCGACGGTCACCGGAGCGGTACTCTGGGTGCTGGACAGCAGGAGGCCGCACATCCTGCGACGATACGCACCTCGCGTGGGCGCCACGGGGCAGCAGACGGCGGTCACGTACGTTCCGGAGCACTACGACCGGCTCCTGCTCCCGGGTACCACATTGGCGGAGCTGGCGCTACATGCAGACACGGTGGAAACTGTGGAGTTGAGCCGGGTCGAGCACGCGGTGAGGGTCGCAGCACATGAAGGAACGGACGCCAGGTCGCAGCAGGTGCCGCCGAAGCGGGACGGGGGCGTGTTACAAGGAGGAAGGGAGACGCTGAAGTTCGGGACGATAAACATGACATCTCTCGGGGGGAGGGCACACTTTTTGGATTGTGCCGCTGTCGACATTCTGGCGGTACAGGAGACGCTTTTGACCGACTGGGGTCAGAGGGAGTTCGAGGACGGCGTCAGGCGAGACTGGAAGTCGCTGTGGGGGGAACCGTGTCGGGAGCGACTTGACCGGCAGGGCAAAGCATCACCGTGGATAGCGGAAGCCGGCGGAGCGGGTGTTGCAGTCTTCGCGAAGAAACCGGCGCCGGCCTTCGTGGTCGGGAAGCCGTCACCGAGCCGGAGGTGGGTGCACGTGGCCGTCGGACTTGGAAGAGGAAACCAATTTTTGCATGTCTTCACACTGTATGCGAACTCGGGGGACAAGGCGGCGCCGGAGAGGGAGAAGATTATTGCGGAGGTGCACCGAGAAGCAGCAAGTCTCGGACGAGTACCGGTCATTGTGGCCGGCGATTTTAATGCGGAGCCCTCGTCGTCGGCGGCGATGTCGTGCATGCTGCGATCGGGATGGTACGACGCCGCAGAGATCTGCACCGATGGCGGTGCCCCGAAGACGTACGAGAAGACGGGGACGCGAGGCACACGCATCGATCACGTCTTGCTGAACGACGTCGCGATACACTCACTGGTAGCGAGCGAAACCACCGTCGTCGTAGACGCGGAAGGGCAGCGGGTGCCCAGCCACAAGATGGTGACGGTAGAGCTGGACATCACCGCGTTTGCAGACACATGTGAGAGGTACCGCATGCCAAGGTCCATGAGCCAGGTAGACGTGACGCACGAAGGACGGGCAGCAGCGCGGGCGGAAGAGTGGTTAGTGAAGCACCGGTTCGAAGATGCAGCACCAGATGACGTGGAAGCGCTCTGGGTGTCGGCGACTAAGGCGTGCGAGGGATATCTGGTCGAGCTGGCGGAGAAACAGGGGTTGCTCGACGGGCCCGTTGCCGCCTATCAAGGACGGGGTGAGACAAGAAAGCCTAAGAGAGAACATTTTGCGTCCGTGACAGACACCGGGACGGGCGCGGGTACGTATGCCTCAAGCAGATTCCGGAAGATATTGAACGGCCTCGACGCCTACATCCGAGGGCTGCAAACACTGAGTGGGGAAGGACCCGGGTGCATGCCGAGATCGCTGGAGAAGACGTGGGAGAACGTTGTATCGGGACTGGAATCAATGGCCGGACGAGTACCAAAGGTGCGCGATTTGCCGCGACGCCCGCCGGACTTGAGCGTCGCCCAGACCTTGAGGCAGAAGCTGGAAGCGAGGAGCCGGTCACTGACAGCACAGGCGCGAAAGGGGAGAATAGCTCAGCTGGAGAGCAAGATGCAGAACTTCCACTGTGCAAACAGGGCGCAACTGCTTCCGTGGTGCAGAAGGAAGAAGGCGGACGGTCTGGTGGCGCTGAAAGTGGATGGCCGCTACACGGCAAATCTACGGGAGATCGACGCGACGTTGCAGAAAGAATGGGCGCCCATCAACCGGATGTACGCGAGTAGACCGGAACCGTGCTATGAAGCCTTCAAGGCGGAGTATGCGGAATACATCCGATGTCGACCGATGGTGTGCCGAGATTTGACGGGCGATGATCTGAGGAGCGTTCTTGGAAAGAAGCAGCGTGCCGGAGTCCCGGGCGTGGACGGATGGAGCACAGCAGAGTTAAAGAAGCTGCCACTGCCGTTGCTGAACGCCCTGGCGAAGGTGTTCAACGCGATAGAAGCGACCGGAACGTGGCCGAACGCGTTGTTGGAAGCCGCGGTCACGCTGATCCCGAAAGACGAAACCCTCGACCCGCTGGCATTGCGGCCCATCACCGTCACAAGCGCGGTCTATCGCTTGTGGGCGAGCACGAGGCTCAGGGACGTCGTCCAGTGGCAAGAAGGCTGGATAGCAGATAGCCAGCACGGGTTCAGGCCCAAACACGGAACCGTGGACGTGGTGTTTGAAATCGCCTCGCAGATTGAAGAGGCTCTCTTGACGGGAAAGGAGCTGTACGGCGTGGCCCTAGACTTTGCCAAGTGCTTCGACAAAGTGCCACGAGACGTCGTGCTGAAGCTGGTGGGGGATCTTGGCCTCCATGAGAGAATTCTCGGGCCGCTGCGCGATGTTTACGCGCGA
>JAPJBO010001155.1:0-63635 GCA_030068145.1 Diplonema papillatum | reverse complement strand
CCATATGACCCCTATATGACCCCCATATGACCCCTATATGACCCCTATATGACCCCCATATGACCCCTATATGACCCCTATATCAGTGTGGGCCCTGTGCCGGCACGCGGCACACTGCCGGCACAGTGTGCCGCGTGCCGCTGTGCCGGCACAGCGGCACAATCGGCACAACGAGCCGTCATAGCAAAATGGTACCAAAATTATACCACCTCGATACCATGAACACAGCTAAAAGTGGAAGTCGACACATCATGAAGATCCAGTTTTCACAATTTTCAGTTTTTTTTTGGGGGGACCCCCCCCCCCCCCCAAATTTGGGGGTGGGGGGTGCCCCACCAGGTAGCACTGTGCTGCAATCGTGGGTGTTATTGGAGCACAAGTAGGTTCCGCCCAAGAGGCCATCACCAACATTGCAAACCACTGAGCAGAGCGACCTCGACAAGAAGTTCCCGCTCCAGTACAAGATGTCCCACGAGTAGCTACCAGTAGCCACCGGTAGCCACCGGTAGCCACTAGCAGCCACGAGTAGCCACCATTAGTCACCAGCAGCCACGAGTAGCTACCAGCAGCCACCAGGAGCCACCAGAAGCCACCGGCAGTAGTCACCAGCAGCCACTCGCAGCCACGAGTAGCCACCTGTAGTCACCAGCAGCCGCGAGTAGCCACGAGTAGCTACCAGTAGCCACCGGTAGCCACCAGTAGCCACACGCAGCCACCAGCAGTAGCCACCAGGAGCCACTAGCAGCCACGAGTAGCCACCAGTAGTCACCAGCAGCCACGAGTAGCTACCAGCAGCCACCAGGAGCCACCAGAAGCCACCGGCAGCCGCCAGTAGCCACCGGCAGTAGTCACCAGCAGCCAGCAGCCACGAGCAGCCACCAGTAGTCACCAGCAGCCGCGAGTAGCCACGAGTAGCTACCAGTAGCCACCGGTAGCCACACGCAGCCACCGGCAGTAGCCACCAGGAGCCACCGGTAGCCACTAGCAGCCATCAGTAGTCACCAGCAGTCACGAGTAGCCACACGCAGCCACCGGCAGTAGCCACCAGGAGCCACTAGCAGCCACGAGTAGCCACCAGTAGTCACCAGCAGCCGCGAGTAGCCACGAGTAGCTACCAATAGCCACGGTGACTTCTGGTGGCTACGCGTGGCTACCGGTGGCTACTACTGGTGCCGACCGGTTGGTGCCGGTGGCTCCTGGTGCCAACTGGTAGCTACTCGTGGCTACTCGCGGCTGCTGGTGGCTACCAGTGACTGCTGGTGGCTAGTGGTGGCTGCCGGTGGCTACTGCTGGTTGCTGCTGGTGGCTGCCGGTGCCTACTCGTGGCTACTGGTTGCTGCTGGTGGCCACTGGTGGCTCCTGGTAGCTACTCGTGGCTCCTGGTGACTAATGCTGGCTACTCGTGGCTGCTAGTGGCTACCAGTGGCTACCGGTGGCTCCTGGTGGCTACTGCCGGTGGCTGCGTGTGGCTACTGGTGGCTACCGGTGGCTACTGGTAGCTACTCGTGGCTACTCGCGGCTGCTGGTGACTACTGGTGACTACTGGTGACTACTGGTGGCTACTCGTGGCTGCTAGTGGCTGCTGGTGACTACTGCCGGTGGCTACTGGTGGCTGCCGGTGGCTCCTGGTGGCTCCTGGTGGCTCCTGGTGGCTGCTGGTGACTAATGGTGGCTACTCGTGGCTGCTAGTGGCTACCGGAGGCTACTGGTGGCTACTGGTAGCTACTCGTGGCTACTCGCGGCTGCTGGTGACTACTGGTGGCTGCTCGTGGCTGCTCGTGACTACTGCCGGTGGCTGCCGGTGGCTCCTGGTGGCTGCTGGTGACTACTGGTGGCTACTCGTGGCTGCTAGTGGCTACTGGTGGCTCCTGGTGGCTACTGCCGGTGGCTGCGTGTGGCTACTGGTGGCTACCGGTGGCTACCGGTGGCTACTGGTAGCTACTCGTGGCTACTCGCGGCTGCTGGTGACTACTGGCTGGTGGCTACTCGTGGCTGCTGGTGACTACTGGTGGCTGCTAGTGGCTACCGGTGGCTCCTGGTGGCTACTGCCGGTGGCTGCGTGTGGCTACTGGTGGCTACCGGTAGCTACTCGTGGCTACTGGCTGGTGGCTACTCGTGGCTGCCGGTGGCTCCAACAACACCCACGATTGCAGAGGCACTCGTGCTACCTGGTGGGGCACCCCCCCACCCCCAAATTTGGGGGGGGGGGGGTCCCCCCCAAAAAAAACTGAAAATTGTGAAAACTGGATCTTCATGATGTGTCGACTTCCACTTTTAGCTATGTTCATGGTATCGAGGTGGTATAATTTTGGTACCATTTTGCTATGACGGCTCGTTGTGCCGGTGTGCCGAAAATCGTGCCGGCACAGGTGCCCGGCACGTTTTTTTCGGCACAATCGGCACAATCGGCACAGGGCCCACACTGCCTATATGACCCCCATATGACCCCCATATGACCCCCATATGACCCCCATATGACCCCTATATGACCCCCATATGACCCCCATATGACCCCCATATGACCCCCATATGACCCCCATATGACCCCCATATGACCCCCATATGACCCCTATATGACCCCCATATGACCCCCATATGACCCCCATATGACCCCTATATGACCCCCATATGACCCCTATATGACCCCCATATGACCCCCATATGACCCCCATATGACCCCCATATGACCCCCATATGACCCCCATATGACCCCCATATGACCCCTATATGACCCCCATATGACCCCTATATGACCCCTATATGACCCCCATATGACCCCTATATGACCCCCATATGACCCCTATATGACCCCCATATGACCCCCATATGACCCCTATATGACCCCCATATGACCCCCATATGACCCCCATATGACCCCTATATGACCCCCATATGACCCCCATATGACTACATATATATGAGAGGCCATGCGTCTGTCTGTCTGTGTGTGTGTCTGTCTGTCTGTGTGTGCTCGGCGGGTCCGAAAATTTAAGCACTTTTTTGCCAAAATGACAAAATTTCGGGGGCCTATCACCCAGCCGCTCGGACTAGAACTCATAATTTACGTGGCGTCTCTCTTAAAAGTTGCGCAAAATTTTTGGGCCGAACCACCTTAGAGCGCGGCGCCCCGCACGGGGGCTCGGGTCACAGAAAATTTCGAACCAGACGCCTGTACAAGTGGGGGCGTTTTTTTCGGGAATGACTTTTTCACCCCGCCGGTCGGACTTTGTATCAAAATTTCCGGAAAATTTTTTCAACTTTTTTTTTGTAGGAAAAGAAACTTGTTTCTTTGAAGACTAATAATAATCCGAACGACAGGTTTGCCGCTCCCAATCCGTCCAGAGGAACAAAGTAGCTTGCTTCCCCTCCCTCCCTTCCCACTTGCTTCATTTTTCTTCGGAGTTCCCGTGGCACCACTTCATGTGGTCAGCAGCAAGATTAACAGCTTTCTGGCTTCACCTTTTGCTCCAACTATACTGCGCGCGGCAAGCAGAGCAGGAGCGGAGGACGAGAGTGACAGACACAAGCATAGGAGTGAGGATTTTATTATTCACCTTAGAGCGCGCCGCCCCCCCCCTCCCCCACCCCGGGGCGGGTTCCGGGTCAAAAAAAATTTTCAAAAAAAAAGTAGTTTTTTCGAGGTTTTTGGGGTGTTTAAGCGCGTTTTGGGGGTTCAAAGTCGTTTTTTCGACTGAAAAATTTTCGGTGACCAAAACCACCTTGGTGAAATTTACGGCGCCCAGGCGGGTTCCGGGTGGAATTTTTGGTCGAAAAAAATTTCGAGATTTTACTTCAATTTTCGGACTTTTTCGAGTACTTTGACTCGTTTTTTTTGAAAATTTTCCCGTTTTTTCTTCCCCAACCCGGGCCGATAGGCCCGGGTTGGGGAAGTAAACACGCTCCGAAGGAGCGTGACCCCTATATGACCCCCATATGACCCCTATATGACCCCCATATGACCCCCATATGACCCCCATATGACCCCCATATGACCACCATATGACCCCTATATGACCCCCCCCTATGACCAAAAAGGTCGAGTTGGCGTCCTACAGGTGAAGTATACAGGAATAAGGTGTGGATGGCGTCTTGATTCAAAAGGTCCAAAAAAGGTCGAGTTGGCGTCCTAAAATTTGTGAATCAAAAAAGGTCGAGTTGGCGTCCGAGAGGTGAATGAATCAAAAAAGGTCGAGTTGGCGTCCTATAGGTGGAATGAATCAAAAAAGGTCGAGTTGGCGTCCGAGTAGGACGCCATCGGGAACGGCGCCAACCGCGACCACCATCTCGGATGTTTGCAGAGAAGTGGACTCGCTCGAAGCAGAATTGAGGGCACTAAGCTCGGAAGAAAGGGCCAAAAAGATCACGAAATACTACACTTGCTGGCGCCGTTCGTTCTTCGAAGCGACCAACGTTGCCGTTACCCCTGCAGCGTTCAGCACATTCCATCAGACTATCGCCTCCCCATACATTGCTGCACTCCTCAAGTCCACAACGGTCCGGTTTGAATCCAAGGAAGTTCTTCGGCACTTCGTTGTCTTTGACCGCATTGCGTGGCCAGAGGGCGCGCACCTTACAAACTGGGGGGATGAACACATCCGGGAGCTCTACAGATACTACAGCAAGCCCGGCCGGGTCACGTACCGACAATATGAAGTGGACGTGCCAGCAACAGACACGATGCCTCGACCCACATACAGCACCACTCGCTCGGAAACGAAGACAGACCACGGCACTCCCCTTTTGCACGGAATGACCGAGGCAGACCTGGTGAGAGACTGGACCCTACTTAAGGAGGTTCTACGCGCCTCAAGATACTCCAAAAATGCACACGCGGTGTATCATGCAGGGTCAAAACCTTGTGTCTTTTTGAAAATGGCAAAAAAAAAATTTCTGGAAAAAAATTGGGTTTTTTGAATTTTAAAAGTTTGGAACAAACTCTGCAGTAATTTTTGAGGAAGTTGAGCAAATTTTTTTTTTTCCAAAAAATTTTTTAGGGCTCCATCGGCCCCGCGGGAGCGTTTTAAAAAGACACAAGGTTTTGACCCTGCATGGTATCAAGCCTTCGCCCCTGATGGCACTGCGAGTGCCCGCATGCAGCCATTGAGACAACTGGTCGAACTGGCACAGACCATTGTCAGTTCCTCTGCAGAAAGTGAACGCCAGTTCAGTACCCTGGCCCGTGTAAAGACCCGACTGCGCAACCGCATGCTGAACACGACACTGCGCGCCCTCTTTTTCATCGAAGACACCGATGAGAAGGAGATGGACGACGCGACTGCGGAGGAGGTAATCGACCTTTTTACTTCTGGCTTCGCAGCCGAAGCCCTAAGGGCAGCATGGTTTGCTGGAGAGTCTGAGCCGGTGGAGAAGGTAGCGAAAAAGCGCAAAATTGACTTGACACTACCCTGAAACCTTGCTGCACCTCCTTGTCCTGTCTTGACTTCTTCTTTTGTTAACTTGTACCCGTCCCTTCCACCAGACCAACCGCACGTATTCTCCGACTCTCTCTTCCTCCTTGCACCACGAACTGCCGAAGACTCAGAATGGAAGGACAGATGCGGGTGGACGGGCTCTGTACGACGTGAGGGCGAGAAAAATTTTCTCGCTGACAGAAGAAATTTTTTCGCCAGCGGCAGAAAAGGGGGAAAACGCCACCCAGGGTCACAAGGCCTGGGCAGCACTTGTGCTGAGCTGTTGAGTCCCTTCTAACAACTTTTTGGTCCAGAAACTGACCAAAAAAGCTGATCCAGTTTTTTTTGACCCAGTTTTTTTTGATCCAGTTTTTTTTGATCCAGTTTTTTTTGATCCAGTTTTTTTTGATCCAGGTGTACCCACCTGAAAAAAACTGGATCAAAGTTTGATCCAGTTTTTTGACCAGGAAAGTTGATCCAGTTTTTATTGATCCAGTTTTTATTGATCCAGTTTTTTTTGATCCAGTTTTTTTTGATCCAGTTTTTATTGATCCAGATTGGGTTGATCCAGACCCGCCAAAAGTCTCTCACTGGTCAAATGTGGTCGGAAATTGGGGAAAAATCCCCACTGTGCGTTCGTTTCTTGTTTTTCGGGTTTCGGGGCCTTTCCGAGGTCCCTCGGGGGTGGAAAGGGCCTCTCGGCAGGGAAAACGGTCGCCACTCGGGACCCCTTCGGGGCCCCTCGTGGCGACCGTTTTCCCTGCCTCGAGGCCTTTTCCACCCCCTCGGGACCTCTACAAGGCCCCCTCAACCCGAAAAACAAAAACTCACTACAGTGGGTTTTCCCCAATTTCTCCCACTTTGACCAGTGAGAGAACGTATATTTTCCAACTTTTTTTTTTGGGGTCCATCGGCCCCGTGGGAGCGTTTTAAAAAGACACAAGGTTTTGACCCTGCATGGTATTGCGATTCATCGAGGGAATTCCACAAGGCATTACGAACGAACTCCAGGTTCCTTTGGGCTGGCTGGCGGGGAAAATCTTTTCCTCCCACCCTCCCTGCTGTTTGTATTCGAGGCCGTGCGGCCCCTGTTACCCTCGCGCGAGGGTTATCACTAGCTTTGTTTCCGCCGCTTTAGTGGCGAGGTCCGGGAGATTTGGGGTTGTCAGTGGGGAACGTCAGTTTTAGTGATCGAAAAAAGTGGGACAACCCTCAAACATCAGTATTGGTGATCCAAAAAAGTGGGACAACCCTCAAACGTCAGTTTTAGTGATCGAAAAAAGTGGGACAACCCTCAAACGTCAGTATTGGCGATCCAAAAAAGTGGCAAACATCAGTATTGGTGATCCAAAAAAGTGGGACAACCCTCAAACGTCAGTTTTAGTGATCGAAAAAAGTGGGACAACCCTCAAACATCAGTATTGGTGATCCAAAAAAGTGGGACAACCCTCAAACATCAGTATTGGTGATCCAAAAAAGTGGGACAACCCTCAAACGTCAGTTTTAGTGATCGAAAAAAGTGGGACAACCCTCAAACGTCAGTTTTAGTGATCGAAAAAAGTGGGACAACCCTCAAACGTCAGTTTTAGTGATCGAAAAAAGTGGGACAACCCTCAAACATCAGTATTGGTGATCCAAAAAAGTGGGACAACCCTCAAACGTCAGTTTTAGTTGACATTTCAATGAGAACCCTCAGGATGGAATTGAAAGAAGATTAATTATCTGATAACTCTCGGCGACGTCGAAGGACACCGGACGAGAGCAACAGCTCAACTCCCTCGCAGCAAAAGCGAGAATTTTTTGTCCTGGATGTGGCACGGGACAGATAACATGCAGGGTCAAAACCTTGTGTCTTTTCAAAACGCTCCTGCAGGGCCGATGGAGCCCTAAAAATTTTTTTCGAAAAAAAAAAATTTGCTCAACTTCCTCAAAAATTACTGCAGAGTTTGTTCCAAACTTTTAAAATTCAAAAAACCCAATTTTTTTCCGGAGTTTTTTTTTTTGCCATTTTCAAAAAGACACAAGGTTTTGACCCTGCATGATAAGGAAGACGTGAACGCAGGAAGGCAGATGAGAAGAGGTGCCGGGCGTCTGGAATCAGGCCCGCGCACGTTGGCCCGCTGGCCGTCATGCGTCTGGAATCAGGCATGACATTGGTCAGCAGTACCGAGCGTCTGGAATCAGGCTCGGGTACGGGTCAACGCTCCGAACGCCATGTGCTGGAATCAGGCATGTGCGGGAGGAGGTGCCGGGCGTCTGGAATCAGGCCCGCGCACGTTGGCCCGCTGGCCGTCATGCGTCTGGAATCAGGCATGACATTGGTCAGCAGTACCGAGCGTCTGGAATCAGGCTCGAGTACGGGTCAACGCTCCGAACGCCATGTGCTGGAATCAGGCATGCGCGGGAGGAGGTGCCGGGCGTCTGAAATCAGGCCCGCGCACGTTGGCCCGCTGGCCGTCATGCGTCTGGAATCAGGCATGGCATTGGTCAGCAGTACCGAGCGTCTGGAATCAGGCTCGAGTACGGGTCAACGCTCCGAACGCCATGTGCTGGAATCAGGCATGTGCGGGAGGAGGTGCCGGGCGTCTGAAATCAGGCCCGCGCACGTTGGCCCGCTGGCCGTCATGCGTCTGGAATCAGGCATGGCATTGGTCAGCAGTACCGAGCGTCTGGAATCAGGCTCGAGTACGGGTCAACGCTCCGAACGCCATGTGCTGGAATCAGGCATGTGCGGGAGGAGGTGCCGGGCGTCTGGAATCAGGCCCGCGCACGTTGGCCCGCTGGCCGTCATGCGTCTGGAATCAGGCATGTCATTGGTCAGCAGTACCGAGCGTCTGGAATCAGGCTCGAGTACGGGTCAACGCTCCGAACGCCATGTGCTGGAATCAGGCATGTGCGGGAGGAGGTGCCGGGCGTCTGAAATCAGGCCGCCTCTGAAGTCCTTGTCGACGAAAGATGCGGACTCTCGTCCCCAGTAGAACGTTGTTCTCTTGCACGTCGGTATGCAAAGTTGTGCACTCACCAGTGATGCGTCATTCGTATCTATCGCTCGACCTGCCTTACTCGGCGGCCGGGAACGCCGCTCGGCACCTGCCCCGCTCAAGCGCGGCTCCACCTGGAAAGAGACAAGGCTAGCGAGCCGAGCAGGCCTGCTAGCTTTCCAGGCCAGCGGCTTACCCGGGCCGTCGACTTCCCAACGCGTAGTAAGGTAGCTAACGTCGAGTAATAGTGGGATACTATGGCAACCGCCTCTTTCTGCCTGAGGGAGTTGAGAGAAAATTAATGATCGAAAAAAGTGGGACAACCCTCAAACGTCAGTAATGGTGACCCAAAAAAGTGGGACAACCCTCAAACGTCAGTTTTAGTGATCGAAAAAAGTGGGACAACCCTCAAACGTCAGTATTGGTGATCCAAAAAAGTGGGACAACCCTCAAACGTCAGTTTTGGTGATCCAAAAAAGTGGGACAACCCTCAAACGTCAGTATTGGTGATCCAAAAAAGTGGGACAACCCTCAAACGTCAGTATTGGTGATCCAAAAAAGTGGGACAACCCTCAAACGTCAGTATTGGTGACCCAAAAAAGTGGGACAACCCTCAAACGTCAGTTTTGGTGATCGAAAAAAGTGGGACAACCCTCAAACGTCAGTATTGGTGATCCAAAAAAGTGGGACAACCCTCAAACGTCAGTTTTGGTGATCCAAAAAAGTGGGACAACCCTCAAACGTCAGTTTTGGTGATCGAAAAAAGTGGGACAACCCTCAAACGTCAGTATTGGTGATCCAAAAAAGTGGGACAACCCTCAAACGTCAGTATTGGTGATCCAAAAAAGTGGGACAACCCTCAAACGTCAGTTTTAGTGATCGAAAAAAGTGGGACAACCCTCAAACGTCAGTTTTAGTGATCGAAAAAAGTGGGACAACCCTCAAACGTCAGTATTAGTGATCCAAAAAAGTGGGACAACCCTCAAACATCAGTATTGGTGATCCAAAAAAGTGGGACAACCCTCAAACGTCAGTTTTAGTGATCGAAAAAAGTGGGACAACCCTCAAACATCAGTATTGGTGATCCAAAAAAGTGGGACAACCCTCAAACGTCAGTTTTAGTGATCGAAAAAAGTGGGACAACCCTCAAACGTCAGTATTAGTGATCGAAAAAAGTGGGACAACCCTCAAACGTCAGTTTTGGTGATCGAAAAAAGTGGGACAACCCTCAAACGTCAGTATTGGTGATCCAAAAAAGTGGGACAACCCTCAAACGTCAGTATTGGTGATCCAAAAAAGTGGGACAACCCTCAAACGTCAGTTTTAGTGATCGAAAAAAGTGGGACAACCCTCAAACGTCAGTATTGGTGATCCAAAAAAGTGGGACAACCCTCAAACGTCAGTTTTAGTGATCGAAAAAAGTGGGACAACCCTCAAACGTCAGTATTGGTGATCGAAAAAAGTGGGACAACCCTCAAACATCAGTATTGGTGATCCAAAAAAGTGGGACAACCCTCAAACGTCAGTTTTAGTGATCGAAAAAAGTGGGACAACCCTCAAACGTCAGTATTGGTGATCCAAAAAAGTGGGACAACCCTCAAACGTCAGTATTGGTGATCCAAAAAAGTGGGACAACCCTCAAACGTCAGTTTTAGTGATCGAAAAAAGTGGGACAACCCTCAAACGTCAGTATTGGTGATCCAAAAAAGTGGGACAACCCTCAAACGTCAGTTTTAGTGATCGAAAAAAGTGGGACAACCCTCAAACATCAGTATTGGTGATCCAAAAAAGTGGGACAACCCTCAAACGTCAGTATTGGTGATCCAAAAAAGTGGGACAACCCTCAAACATCAGTTTTAGTGATCGAAAAAAGTGGGACAACCCTCAAACGTCAGTTTTAGTGATCGAAAAAAGTGGGACAACCCTCAAACGTCAGTATTGGTGATCCAAAAAAGTGGGACAACCCTCAAACGTCAGTTTTAGTGATCGAAAAAAGTGGGACAACCCTCAAACATCAGTTTTAGTGATCGAAAAAAGTGGGACAACCCTCAAACGTCAGTTTTAGTGATCGAAAAAAGTGGGACAACCCTCAAACGTCAGTATTGGTGATTCAAAAAAGTGGGACAACCCTCAAACATCAGTATTGGTGATCCAAAAAAGTGGGACAACCCTCAAACTAACGTTTCCGGACCGTCACCGATGGCTTTAGAATTTTGCAGATTCATTTGGGGAATCGACATTCCAGAGAATAGCCCCTAGTAGCTATTTATCCAACAAATAGTACTAAGAACCAGGGGGGAGGTTGGTTGCTTGGTTGGTGGTCTCAAAGCCTTGAAAAAGTGCTCGAAAAAGGTGAAAAACATGCCGGGATTCGAACCTGTGCCCTCAGGGTAGAGGTCCGCCGCACTGGTGAAAAAATCGACCCTGGCGGGGTTCGAACCTGTGACTCTCACCGTAGAGGTCCGCCGCACTGTCAATTCGACCACATATTTATGCTGGGGCGTTCTGTTCTGTTCTGTAGGGCGGAACGAAGCCCGGGCAAGACGAGGCAAGACGGTCTCTAACGGGCAAGCGTACAGTGGTTCTTTGTGCCACCATTTACTCCGTTGTGTTGTTTGTGATGGAGTGATGACTACTACTTGTTCGTTTATCGGTTTTTTGTTTCACGTAAATTGTTTTTCCTTCTGGCTACGGTTCTTGGTTCTCGTTATTGGGTTCGCTTTCTGGTAATGGTTTTCGGTTTACGTAAATTGGTTCTCTTTCTGTTAACGGTTTTCGGTTCACGTAAAAGTTTGAGGTCCTACTCCAAGTCCGAGGGCGTGGTCAGGGCGCGCAGCTTTTCATGTTTCAATGCTGTCTCCTCCGAGCCGTACCTTCTCGGGTGAGCATCGGACCTCAGTTTTGCTTGCGATGCTTGAGGCACCTATACGTACTGGGCAAATCAATTCGCTTTTCGCTAGTAATGCCTCTGCTCCTCTTTCTACTTTCTTGGTTCAAAGTGTCAAGTGCAAGGTGCCGGAGTAGAATTCTCTAGCTTCCTACTCTCGTTCTCCATTTGTACTTCGCTTCGCTTTGCCTTCGTTTCGTCGCTCTTCGAGGTTGCTTCGACGTCGGGGGTCGGCCGTCTCGCGGTCACGGTCGTGACTGTTCCTCGGACGCGCTCTCGTGGGCCGGGGGGGTTGTCCCTCCGACGGACGAGGCGGGGCCCGGTATGCGGTGGTTGAGTCGGGGCCGAGTCCGATTACGGGCGTGCAAATCCGCTGGCCTCGAGTTCGCGTGTTTGTGTCGCGGTTCTCGTGGCGGATGGGCGGGATTCGGTGGGCTGTTCGTCGGGTGTGGTCGGCACGAGTATCCGGTACTCCTCCAGCAGTCCGGTCCCTTGCAGGTACTCGAGTGCCGTCTCCGGGTGTTCGAACAGCAATCTCCACAGCTGTTCGTGTCTCGGTATCCACACCGGTTGGCCACCCTCCCGCCGTAACGGGGAGGCCACTTCCCACATCAGGTCACGCTTCCCTTGCGTCCCCTCATGGCCGCAGTCCAAGAAAAGGTGCGAGACCGGGCACTCGGCTACCTCTCCGCAATGCGGGCAGGGACGATTCGAGCTCCGTTCGGACTTCGCTAACGCGTCGTAGTCCTCCCGGCACCAATTGCGAAGGAGGCGGTGCTGGCCCGTGCGGATCTGCCTGATCTCACGCTCGGCCCGTCGCGTGAGGTGATCGATTTTCGGGAGTTTCCTCCCGTTGACGATCTGCGCGTGTGCGAGTTTCCCGTCGTAGTGGGAGCCCAACTCCGGGTGGGCCTTCAGCACGCCTGCCGACCACCTCTTCTGCACATAGCTCTTGTGCCTGGCCGCCGCCGTCGATCGCGTGAGCGGGGGACGGGGTCCCCTTTCTCCTGGCGAGCTGGCGCCGGTCTTCGCCCGGGTATCCGCTTCGTCGTTCCCGGCCAGTCCACAGTGGCTGTAGACGAACTGGAGGTGGATGGTGTACCCACGATCGGCGAGCTTGCCCAGCAGCTGCCAGATCTCGATGTTGGCTGGGTCGACTTGGCGATGTGGTCCATGGTCGAGGTCCTGGAGGAGCGAGCTCGAGTCAGTCAGTATCCACAGGGTTTTGTCGTTCCTCCTGCTCAGACTGCCCACGAGGACGCGCAGGGCTCTCTGCATCGCCACCTGTTCCGCCCGGTAGCTTGTCGCCCACTTGCCGGCCGGACCGCTGTTGGTCGCCCACCAGGGAAGATCGTCTTGCGCGCTTCTCCGTATCGACCAATTCTCTCCGGATTCGATGGCAAACCCGGCTCCTCCCCATTTCGTCTCCGTGGGTGTCGGTTCCGTTGTGCCGTTGAGGACTGTTAGCGCCGGTTCCATTGTGGTTTCCTCAACAACAGAGCCGTCGGTCCAGGTTACCAAGAGCGGCGTCGGCAGGGCGGCTAACACACGTTCCACTACCCTTCTGTTCGCCTCCACGTCTTCCGACTTCTTCCTCAGTGTTGCCGAGATGTGCACTTTGGGGCACCGTGGCTCCCACGGCGCGAACGGGTTCGCCTTGCGGGTCTGCCTGTCGACGTCTTCCGTCCGCGCGCGCCTCTTCAGGAGTCCGTATTTGACGGCGATCGTGTCGTGCTTGTTTGTGGGGACCAGGGTGTCACGCCACTGCGGGTAGGTCGCCAGCTTCTCGCACAGTGTTGCGAGTCGAAGATCGGCATAGACCGAGATTGGCTGCACCCGCGACTCAATCGAAACGGCCTCCACGGATGCCGAGCGCCTGCATCCCGTGACGGCGCAAAGCCCGGCCTTGTGCTGGCTCTCCAGCTTCGCCATGGTCGTCGGTCTGGCAAAGGCGCCGTATACCGACAGGGCGTACGTCATCTTCGGGAGTACGTAGGTGTAGTATAGCGAGCGGAGCGTCTTCGTTCGATGACCCCATGCCGCACCGGATACAAGCCTGAGAACGCACGCGTGTTTGGCCGCGCCCGCCGTCACTCGGCTGACATGCTGGTCGAATGTCAGTTCCTCGTCGAAGGTTAGACCCAGTAGGGTGACGGTCTTCTTCCATTCGAGTTCCCTCACCAGGGAGATCGTCAGCCGGTCGGAGCCCTCTCCGATGCTCTCCTCCGCAATTGTTCTCTCTTGCAGGGTGCGAGCCGCCTTTCCGTTCAGTCCGGTCACTCGCTTTTCGTGGTGTGGGCGGGGGAAAATTCTCTCAATTCCGCTCAAGAAATGTTTTTCGGATACCAAGGTGGGGGGGTCTGGGGACCCACCTTTTCGTTCTGCCAAGTCGGTGGGCAGGTGGCCCGCTCAGGAAAAAATCTGTGCTCCCCTACTCCATACAACTTCTATCAAACTTCTATATTCAGCATTGTGGGTAACACTAAAGTTGAGCAAAATTTTTTTTCCCAAAATTTTTTGGGTAAATTCCCTTATATGTCCGACATATTTTCAAAATGCCTGCTGATTTATCGGGGGAATCAACGACCCGAATATGGCCGCACTGGTGTGACTTTCCAAGCATACACCATGATCCAGGGGTAGTGGTTGTGGTGGGTGAAACGTAAAGCCTTTAAAGAAGAACATTTGAATATTTCTCTCGCACCTTCACCCGAGCTGCCACGTACTGGGTCGGAAGAGGAGACTGAGCGTGCACGTTCTGTAGCTCCTTCGGCTACTGCAGGACAAGCTGGGGTTCCTGCCCCCCAGCAGATGTCGGCTCGGCAGATGGAGGATCAGTGTCGTACTCTGGTAGGCAAAGTTATCGTGTATACCTTGCGCCCAGTTGGCAGCACCGCAGCATACCGCCTTCATGCGGGGAAGTTAGAACAAGATGGGGACCAGTATGCAGTCCGAGCATCAGTCGCTCACAATGACCTCCACGGGGTTATGCCTCATGAGGGACCAGAGGTACTCTACCCCCTTCCGGCACCTGGGTACACATACACTCGTATCATGGATGCAACTGTGCACCAGACGGAACAGGCGGTGGCAGTGATTGCTGCCCTCAAAAAGGAAAACGACGAGAAGGCTCAGCAGCTCATCATGCTCCAGCGCCAAATGGCAGAGCTAATGACGAAGGTTGGGAGCACAGACACAGCAGCTCGACCAGCAGGACCGACAGAAAGCAACCAAGAAGTGGACAGCAGCACCATTTCGTTCCCAGCTGATGCAAAGGACGTCCAGGAGTGGGTCCCGCACATTGATGGCAACCCCGAGCAGTTGGTCTACCATCTTGAGGGGCGATACCTCAGTGGGATGGTGCATTTGCCCGGCGGAGAGAGGTTGGAAGAAGCGTTCCACAGCTTGCGAATGTGGATAATGAGCGCAGCCTGCTTCAGCGGCTGGGAGACGACCCCGCATCGACAAGCAGGGAACGATCTCCTGCAGCTAGTTCGCGTTCAGTACCAGTATGTGCGAAATAAGGTGCCCAGGCGCGACCTCATGCTGGAGCTGACAAAGCAAGGTGAGGGGGTTGTTGGCCCGACGAACGTGGTTGACAAGTGCGCGGCGACCATCATGCAAAAGATGGGAAAGAAGAAGTTGCAGAAGTCGACCCCAGCTTGGAAGCGTGGTCATCAGGGAAACGGGAGCGCCGGGACGAAATGACTGGGTCCGCCCCGGCTAGAGCCAACAAAAACGCCAGTTGCGCCCATCGCTCGAGCTTTTATGCCTCCAAAGATCGAGAAGCGCCCCCTTCCTCATCCCCGAAACGCCGCGGTACGTATCTTGCTTCCAAAGTCAGGAAGCTGCACGATGGTCTCAACGCCCTCCAGCGGATTACGAAGAAACACCGAGCCAGTTCACACTCCCGAAGTTTACCACAATCCTCTCAATCCCACATCCCTCATGGGGCAGGTGTTCCTCGACCACATTTCTGGCGACACGAGCCATACACACTTCCGGAAAACTGGGGAGCAGGTAGTTTCACGCGCCACAGCAACTACGAGACTTCGGAATCTTGTTGCAGGAATGTGGGCGGCTTCCACGACTGCACAGCGCCGCAATCTTTGGAGGCGGTTCATCGCTTGGACGTCAAAGAACAACATGCCAGCGACCCCGGACTCTGCATGCCTGTTTGTATTGGCTACGGGGGTGCGGCCGCAAGCGATGCTGACATATGCCAAAGGACTTTCTGGAACGTTCCGGCATATGGGTTTGATCAATCAGCCGCTGCTCAGCTTGGCTGCAGCTCTCAGAGCCAGTGGGGCGGCTATTCCCCTTCATCAAGCAATTCCCATGGAGAAGTCTGTTCTCGTGGCGTGGGCATTCCGGCAGAGCCCTCGTGTGTGTCTTGCAGCGCTGATTGCGTGGAAGACAGCGTCCAGATGGACGGAGGTGTCAATGCTGGCCACCGCGAACTTCATCCACATTCGCGAAGACGAAGTAGTGATCGATTGGTACACTCTCCCGAAAGGGAGAGCAGCAATGCCGTTCACTCAATCCAGATGGACGGTAGTGAAGGGCGACCTGACAGCGGCCATTTGCCTCTTGTTGAAATCACAGCTCCCCTTCAACAGGCTGACCACTTGGACTACAAGCACACTCAACGCACATTGGCAGATGTCTCACCAGATGAAAATGTACAGCGCGCACAGCATCAAGAGGGGGGCAGTCACCCATGCGATCCAGAGGATTGTCGAAGGGCACCAAATCCCCGAAGTCTTGATATCTCGTCTTGCAAAGCACAAGGTAAAAGAAGGACTTGCAGAGGTGACCCTGCGGTACGGCGGAGACCCTCTGGCGACGGCACGGATGTTGGCGACCGACAAGGTGACCGTGCTGCTGTGAATGCGTATCTTTCGTCTCTCACTTTCCAAATCAGTGGCTTATATATGGGTCTGGTGCTCGGACCAAGTCCGAGCCAGGGGATCAGTTTCCGTTGCAGATTTAGACCGACGGTCTAAATCTGCAAACCGGACTTGGCCGGGAAACAAAAAAAAATGTTCAAAAAACGGTGTCGGTAAGAAAAAACACGCAGTCTTTTTTCGCTTGGTCTTATTCTCCCAACAATATAGGTGAACACCCAAACACACACCTTCTCCCTTTCCGACTTTTGCGCCACTGACCCGCAGGTCAGAAAAAGTTTCAAAGTCGAGACCAGAATATGCCGCCGAAGGCGCAGGCGAGAAACGGGGATGAACTTCTGGAACGACAGAAGAGGATGGAGGAGCTGGAGCGGTCGCTTAAAGAGCGCGAGGATAAGCTGAGGGAGGCTGAAGGTCGTTTGAAGTAAATATAGGCGGGGGGTGTGCTGAAGGTGCTGGATGGCTGCTGAGCCTCCGCTGCTGAGACCCAGCCGCTGCCGTTCAATTGGGTTCAGCTTCGGGTCGGCAGCCACTGTGCTTCATTACCGGGCCAAGGTCCTGTTTGACAGTTGAGTATCCCACACGAGCTAAGAGTTGCCCACACACTTTTTGCCCAAATTTTCCGTCGCGCCTTCGGCGCGATGTTGCTAAAAATAACGCTAAAAATGTTGTTGTAAGCACGGCGGTGCACACCAAAACCGTGGGCCTATTATCATAGGAATCATAGGAAAATAGGTCCCCAGGTCACCCCCCTTCAGCTGCCTGACGAGACTGTCTGTTTACGATTTTGACTGTTTTTGGAGCGCGTCCCCATATGGCACCCCCCCACAGGGAACCCAGAAGCATTCGGAAAACCCCGAAAAGCTTGATCCAGGCTGGTGTACGTTGAAAAAACGCCCGCAAAATGTGTCGCCAAACTGACGGGGTGACCATAATTGACCCATAAAGGACCCATGAAGACCCCTCTTTTGCCGAACGAAGTTGTGGAGATGTGTCGGCTCTGCCCCAAGACGCCGTACATCGGCGAAAACGGCACCGAAACACCGCCCAAAACCACCCCATAGTAACGGTCTAAATCTGCAAATCCCAGAAGCCTTCAAACTAATACCCTGGTCCGAGCAACGAAAAAAAAAAAAAAAGCACAGAATGCCCCGGCTGAGGGGCCCAGTAGTAGTGCTACAGTACAGCAGTCACACTAGCAGTACACAGCACCGGTTACTGCACCTTTGGATAAGCAACGTACAGCCTCAATTTTGGAACCTGCGACTGGCCCAATAGCTTGAAAAATTTTCCGCGCCTGCAGCGCTGGTATTTCTGGCTGTTTCATGACGTGTTGCCAAGAAAGCGAAGACCGCGGCTGTCCGCCGAGATTACCCCCTCAGGTGACACCACTTTATCTTTAGCCATACTTCAACGTTCTTGAATGATCCCGGCACATTCCTTCGCATGGCTCTTTCAGTCTCTGTGGTGGACAATAGTGACAACCACAAAAGAGGTGCACCCTGTCGGGTACATAAACGTGCAGTTGTGCCGCAACTGGGATTTTTAGTAACTCCGAGCAATTTATGGACAGTTACGTGGGAGGAATTTTTATATATAAGGCCCTGCCTCAAATGCGCAAAAAAAAAATAATATATAAATTCGTGTCCGGATTTTGTGTCAAGGTGTACTCCAGTACACACATGAACTATGGGTGGGGCTCCGGGTGTGCATGGGAGGGAGGGCCGGCGGAGGGTCGAGGGGTGTTGCGGAGGGTCGAGGAGGGTCAGCAGAGTACGCACGTGAAGAGCTCCCGCGTGTGCTCGTCGAACTGGCTCGGATCAAGCCTGATTCAGCCTCTCCGACCTTTACAGACTATGCTGTGAAGTTCGTGGTAGCTGTATCCAGAGGCTGTGTGTTCTGCCTTTGTGAAGTGCCCTTGCCTGCCATGAATGCCATGAGTACTGCCCTCACACACCATCTTGGATAGACACGCCTCACACTCGCACCACCCGAAACCGAAACGACCCATGACCCCAAGAGCTGTGCCTCCCGCTGTGCCCGAATACACCCCGCTTTCTAATTTATGGATTTCTAATTTATGGATTCGCCAAAAATCGCCTAAAGTAAATTAATTCGTCCATAAATTACAAATCCATAAATTAGCTGACCACAAATTATAGCAAAGCAACAAGTCACTGGCCATGCTATGGACAGGAAAGGGCTCGGCGAGAAGAACACATAGCGACCGGTCAGTTCAATCACTATTGTCCAATCAGGTTTGAAGCCGTAAGTAAGCCCTGCCCACAGTCCATCGATCGCAACAGCTGGGACCAGTCAGGGGTACTTTGTAACAAGAACATCCTCCTCTATCGGAAACAAGCATTTGCTTTTGTGTGACTGGCCAAAAATTTCCGCGCCTGCGGCGCAGGCATAATTAGCATCTGTCTCTGTGGTGGGTGGTCGGGGCACCCCCTAGAGTAGCTAGTTCCCTGTCCCCAAAAAGGTCGAGTGCCTGTCCAAGAGCCTGGACAGGAAATATTAATTCTGGGCCCCTCCAAAAAATAAATAGCTCGTCCATAAATTGGCCACAAAATAGAATTCCGCAAATTAAAGGGCCATAAATTACAGGTCAGGGTGTACAAAGCCTTCAGGCCAAAAAACGTCCAGATGCGCAAAACACCCGTTTTTGGCCAAAGTCACGTCTCTGTATTATGCACTGGAATGACACGTGATGAAAAAAAAACCAAAAAAAATTAACGTGTGGAAATCCACATGTTCCACACGTGGAGCGTAAGCCCTGGTACTCAGAGACAAGATGTTGTGGTACCAGGGGTTCCAGTCGACAAATCCTGGCTGTTGCTGCACCGCGACACTAGAGGTTGAGGCCGGGAGGAGGCGGAGACCCATGCAAATCACTGGCAGGTGAGCCCCCTAAGTGCAGAACCGCTGAAAAACAGTGAAAACACAAAAAGCCGTTAGCGGTCCAAATTTGGAAAATGGAAGCTAATGCCCTGCTCTAGACTCGGAAAATAAAACAAAACTACGCAGTTCTTTCAACCCGACACAACAAATAAATTAGCTGAAAATGGCGACCGAAGGACAGCGCAAGATCTGTGTGTGCGGAGGAGGTGGCTTCATCGGGTCGCACCTTGCGAAGAGGTTCAAGAAGGAAGGCGCGTACGTCGTGGTGGCGGACTGGAAGAGGAACGAATTCATGAAGGAGCCCGAGTTCTGCGACGAGTTCAAGCTCCTCGACCTCAGGACGCTCGAGAACTGTAAGGAAGCGACAGCCGGATGCTCGGAAGTGTACAACCTGGCCGCTGACATGGGAGGGATGGGCTTCATCCAGTCGAACCACAGCGTGCTCTTCTACAACAACGTCATGATCTCGTTCAACGTGATGGAGGCCGCCCGGTCCAACGGAGTCAAGCTCTTTTTCTTCGCATCGTCCGCGTGTGTCTACAACGAGACGAAGCAGGAAGACCCTGCCAACCCGGGATTGAAGGAAGCCGACGCATGGCCCGCACAGCCGCAGGACGCCTACGGCCTTGAGAAGCTCGCCACCGAAGAGCTCGTCAAGCACTACGGACAGGACTTCAACATGAAGGTATCTCTTTCGGGTCAGTCGAAAGCAGTTTGTCACCAAGTGTAAGACTGAGAACCCAGGGGTGGTGCATTCCTTATAGGCAGGGCTTCTGCCGTAGGAGTTGCATGGGGTTTTTGGCTCAGCTCAATTGCAAAGTTCTGACTCCGGTCAGAAATCGTAAGCAACTACTAGATTTGATTCCCTGGTGGAATGACCTCACAGGTTGATTAGCCAAGCCAAAAGACACATCCCAGGAGAAAATAATCGGATGACACTTGCATAAGCCCATGATCGCAAGCTGGGACCGGTGCCAGAGGAACAAACATACGTTGGTTTGGCGGGACGCAGTTCGTGGTTTACAAGGCGAAATGAGAGCAAGATTTCGTACAAGAACTTCAAGAACGTCCACTTTTGCTTTGTGTGTGTTCCTTTTGCCTTGACAAATGGTCCACGCAATCAGTCGGTGGATTGTTGCCCGACTCGAATGTAGGCTTCGGACATTCCGTCCAAGGTCTGGACAGAAATCCCGACTGTGACTAACCAATGACAGTAGGTGGTTGACCTTACACACGTGTGAGTGCCAAATACATGCGGGAACACATGCGGAAAACACGAGTGGAAACACGTACGGAATTCCGCACGTGCGGAAAATCACAATTTTATTCACGTGCGGAATTCCGCACGTTCCGCATGCGGAACGCAAGTCCTGACTGTAAGTCCAATCTGGAAAGGCCGCAGGGGATTAGTTTCCGTTGCAGATTTAGACCGTCGGTCTAAATCTGCAAACCGGACTTGGGCCGGGGAAAAAAAATGTTCAGAAAACGGTGTTCGAAGTAAATATAGGCGGGGGGTGTGGTGTTTGTAGCAGTGCTGAAGGTGCGGGAAGGCTGCTGAGCCTCTGCTGCTGAGAACCAGCCGCTGCCGTTCAACTGTATTCAGCTTCGGGTCGGCAGGTTGCAGCTACCACTGCTTCATTACCGGGCCAAGGTCCTGTTTGACAGTTGAGTAACCCACACGAGCTAAGAGTGGCCCACACTTGATAAAGGGGGGGCGGAATTATTTTTTGCCCAAATTTTCCCGCGAAAGTCAATTTATTGGAGATAAAACGTTCCTATTATTAGGCTTTTTCCAATGGCTATCAAGGGTGAGTGGCAATTTTTTTCCGTTGCGCCTTCGGCGTACAAGTAACACTAAAATGTTGTTGTAAGCACGGCAGTGCAGGTGCAGATACACCAAAACCGTGGACAGTCCGGCGTTTGTGCAAGCCCGAACCTTTTCGCCGGTCCGGCGTTTCTGTCCAACCCGAATCGTTTTGCTCAGTCTGGCGTCGGTGCAAATCCGCACCTTTTTGTCCAGTCCGGCGTTTGTGCAAACCCGGACCCGTTGAACCCTGATGATGCCAAGCTCGGCGTTTGGTGGCAAGTTCGGGGACCTGGTGCTAAGTTTGGGATGATAGCAAGTTCAGGGCGCGCGCCCGAGGGGAGGCCCCCCCCGGACCCCCCCCAGGGTTGGCAGTATTATTGGTTTGGCCGTTTATAATACGAATAATACGAATGATACAAATAATACAATAATACAATAATACACAATAATACACCAGTACAATAATACACGGCGGACATGGGGCGGTAAGAACACACCTTCTGTCAGATCGCTTCTTCCTCATCTCCCTCTTCGTCCTCACTCTCCGCAACTGCAAGACCCTCATCCACCTCGTCTTCACAGCCCTCGACCTCATCACCCTCATCGACATCGACATTGATGGTGTTTCTCCGTCGGTTGGTTTTTGCGTCTCCGTGGGTTGTCGACGTGGACGGGTGCCAGCCACTGCGACAAGGTGGACAGCTTGTACAGGCGTTCAGGAGCAAGGTGACCCGAGCGGCTTGTGTGAGCCCCATCACACTGAAGCTCCGCTCTGTGGCACAAGTGTGGGGCACGACGCGGCACAGCTTCACCCCCACCAGGCTCAACAGCGATCCCCCCTCAGACTTCAAGAGTCCACCCACCATGGCCCACCAAGCTTCGGGCTGCAGCGTCAGGGCTTGCATCCAGTTTTGTATTATTTGTATTATAAAACAGCAGATTTTATAATACAAATAATACAAAAATACAATAATACAATAATACAAATAATACATAATACAACCAACCCTACCCCCCCCCCAGGGTGCGCACTAAGGGACGTTGCCCCCGTTGCACGTTGCACCCCCCTTTTGGGGGGGGGGGGTCGTTTGGGGGCTGTTTTTGGGGTGTTTCCCAGACCCCCTGGTGCCGAGTGAGTACTCCGTTTCCTCCAGATGAATCCGTTCTCCTCGTTTTCGAAATCGAAACCCACTTTTGCGGGAAAAAAGGTCAATCCCCACCAAAATGTTTTCCTGCACTTTTTTTGGCAGGGAAATGTACTTAGCAACTTTTGAGCAAAGTCAGTTTCCCCGAAAATCAAGATTCCTGCAATGCACTCAAAAATCAGCCAAAATCTGGAAAATTGGCCCAAAAAGTGAAAATTCGGGCCGATTCGGCCGATTTACCATGTGCTTTCCCAAAATGCCAATACCCCCCCAAAAACTGTTTTTCAGGCAAATCCGCTGGGAAACGTACTTAGAGAATTTCGAAAATACGGCACCTAGAAAACCACGAAAGGGCAGATTTTCCCGGTTTCAGCCTGTGTTTTGCACGGCAAATTTCAGGCCTCACAGACGAACTGAGGACGGAGTGGAAAGATCCATCGCGAAAGAGCGCGTTTGAGGGGGTCCCCGGAAAAAAAAGGGTGGGGGGGTGCCCGGCCACCAGGTGCACCAAACAGGACCCCCCCCCCCCTTCCAAATTTAGCAGACGTTGACGTTGCCCGGTGCACTAGTCAAGGACTTTTTTGACTTTGACTAGTGGTTTTACTAGTCAAAATTTTGACTAGTAAAATGACTAGTGCCACTAGTAAAAATGACTAGTGCACTAGTAAAAATGACTAGTGATTTAGACAAAATCCACCTAACCTGGACCCAAATCCTGGGTGTTTCGAGAGTTTTCGAGGGGTTTCACGGCACTACCGTGACCACCGGTGCCCAGACACCACAAACCACCTGGGCAACCCCAGTTTTCGCGAGCGACAGGCCGAGTTGCGAGGTTTTTGGTTGGAAAGTTCCTGAGCTTGTATGGCTTAGCAAACATAGTGCAAACGACAGTGCTATCCCTACGGTGAGGTCAGAGACATGTCGTGACAGGTCTCAGACACTGGACATAATGCGGGCTTCCGACCACATTCAAACTCTGGTCCGTAGATTCGGCTTGTCGCTCATGGCGCTCCTATCGCCTTGGCATCGCACCCGACACAGTGCATTTACAGTAGTGGGTTCCCTAAAACCCACGAAGAAATGAGAGATGGTCGGCAGGTCTTCTTGCCGAGCTTCCCAACATGAATGTGCAACAGGTGCTGGCTTTGTCCGCCTGCGAACTGTTTGCAGGCAAGGCTTTGTGTTGTGCACATTCCACAAATAGTTGCTCACTGCTATGTGCTCCGCTTTCAAGTGTTGGAGGCACTCTCTCATGGAGTGCTTGGAGACTTCCTCTTTCACGCCGCCGCGGAAAACCATTCTTGTAGCCTGTGGCGCGCGCGTTGTGTGCCAGTCAACACGTCGTGGTGCTTTGTCCGGTCATTTCGAATGCCTGGAAGTCACGTTTCTTTGTCTTTTCGGGACGTGAAGACGACCATTGAGCCCACCGAGTTGTTCACATACGACGATAGAAATCACCGCCTCGAAGTAGCTTGAACTCACATCGCACTGTCTATCGGGCATTGGGAGCTACTAGTAGTAAGTGCGGAAGAGCATGAGGCAGGCAAGCTGTATAACACTCCCAGTAGGCAACACATTCCCAGAAACTCCCCGTACTCAGCCGTGGTGCTCGCCTGCCTTCATGGCACTTGCACTTTACAGCAGTGTGGCTCCTGCGCCAGCCGCGCCAGGCCGCGCCAGAAAACCCTGTTTTCTGGCGCGTTTGGCGCGTTTGGCGCGATTGGCGCGCCCTCAGTGTTTTCACCAGGAATTGACAACTTTTTCATTTTGGGTTCATCATTTGTCCATTTTCTCGGCGATCCCGGCGTGCGTTCCGACAAATTTTTTGTTCGATGAGAAGATTGATGACGAAATCTTCCAGAAAACCTGTTCTCAGGGGGTGTCCACCTATGCTGGTGCCTTCCCACACCCCCTGTTCTTCCAGAGCCACTGAAAAACAAGCTTTTTGCAGGGGATCGATCCCTGCAAGCAGCCTTTTTGGACCGTTTTGGACGTGTTCGCCATGGTAATCCATGGTACCCTGCGGCAATGCAAGGCCGACGAACCACAGGGATCCACTTACGGTTCCGGGTCTATTTGGCACCGTTCTCTTCATCCGAGAAAAAAGCGAGCAAAAAGTCGTCGGGAAAAAGTTGCTACGTGGACCAGCGGGAAATTGTAATCAACCTGGGGACGATTCCTGTCCTTCCCGTGGTAAACCTGCCGCCCGGTGCTCTGCATCTTATGAGGAGTCACGAACCACACACATACTTATGGGTCCCCGAGTCTATTTTGAACCGTTCTCTTCATCGGAGCTGAGGGCGAGCAAAACGTCGTTGAAAAAGATCCGTTGCGTGGACCAGCGGGAAAATATCACCACAACTTTTGCCCAAACCAGATTCCACTGTTTGTGCATCGAAAAATGGCCCGGGAAAATTATCAATTCCCCCGAGGTACTCTTTTTGCCCCGCGCATGTGACGAGGGAGCCTAAATTTCCTTGGGACTACAGGGTGCGCCAAACGCGCCGCGCCGCGCCAAACGCGCCAGGCTTGGCGCGCTTGGCGCGCGCCACGCCACGCCAAACGCGCCAGGCCCCAGGAGCCACACTGTTTACAGAACTCAATACTCAGCCCGATTCCTGTGGGGGAAGAGTGGGGGTGGGTGGCCCACCAAAAAAGCGACCACAGTTCTCCGCAAAACACAAACCGACGAGTAATCGTGACTTATTCCTGCAGAACTGGCTTTGTTGAATGACGCTCGTGGCAGACAACTGACCCCAAGCTTTCGTCCATCGCACAGTAAGGATTCGCGTTGGGAACTGCGTTCGGAAAATCATTGGACCGGAATTTCTTTTTGGACTTTTTGGAGGTTCTGAAAGTTTTGGACTTTTCCCTGGGGTTTTCACTTTTTGGCGGTATTTTGAAGTCTGACCCAAGCAGCTTTTGCACTCGTTTCGTGTTTCCGTTACACAAATGATGGGACCGGCAGAATGTACGAACATTTCAAAGCTTCCCGAATTCCGGGCCGAAACGCGTCCAAATTGGTTCAGGTTACCTTTAGTTTCTGTTTGTCCTTAAACCCGTGGTGCACGATCATGACTATGGGCATAGCCTGGGTCGCTTAGACAAGCACATGACGGGGGCGACTCATGAGATTGCCCCCGTCGCCGACCACGTGCCGGAACACGACGTCCGGGACCGGCTATACTTGATCAACTCCTTGAACGTCAGCAGCCCGCTGTCGTCGGCATCCACCGCGTCAAAAACGCGCGTGTCCGCCACTCGGCGGCCAGGACGTCGCCTTCACTCAGCGACGCTCGCTTCACTGCGAGCTCACCGAGGTCGAGTCCTTCCGCGGCATGCCGGCTTGCTCCGTAAGTCCATACTTGGACCGGAACCTTTCTGGACTTTTGGCCCAAGTTTTGGGGTTTGGAAAAGTATTTCGACTTTTTCCCGGTCCAACATTATTCCGAACACGGTAGCAAGCGCAACGGTAGGGTACAGTTTTGCGGATGGGACCCTCTGAACTTTACAAACCAGCCCAGATTTCGGTTCGGAACAGGTGGATTTCTACTAGGACACTAGTCATTTTGACTAGTGCACTAGTCATTTTTACTAGTGCACTAGTCATGCTTTTTCACTAGTAAAATGACTAGTCAAAACACCTTTTTCACTTTTACTAGTGCACCGTGTAAGGGACGTTGCCCCCGTTGCACCCTTTTGGGGGGGGGTGATGTACTCAACACCCCCGACACGTACTTGCCACCCCCCGAAAGTACTTTCCACCCCCCGAAAAACACTTTCCACCCCCCGGAAAGCACTTTCCACTCCCGGACAAAAAAATTCCACCCCCCAAAAAGTACTTTCCACCCCCGGACAAAAAATTTTCCACCCCCCGAAAAGTACTTTCCACCCCCCGAAAACTACTTTCCACCCCCCGAAAACTACTTTCCACGTCGAAGAGCATCACTATCGACGTCTTGCCTTCAAGCCTTTGCTCTTCCACCTTCGTGAACACTTCGGCCACCTGTTCCTCGCTTGAACGGTGGGGCGTAAAGCCCGCCTGGCAGGGGTGTATCGGGTCAACACCCTCGTAACCGCCGAAGAGCAGGTGCTTCATTCGGGAGTTCACAACTTTCTCGGCGACTTTCGCCAAGTTGCTCGTCAGCGCTATTGGGCGGTACGCGTCCGCTCTTGACTTATCCTTCCCCGGTTTCGAGAGGAGTTTAAGATGCGCGTTCCTCCATCCCGCGGGTATGGTGCCTTCTTGCCAGGTCAGGTTGACGAGGTGGAGAAGCGCCCTCTTCGCGAGTGGACCCATGTGCATGACGAACAGATTGGCTATGCGGTCCGGTCCCGTTGCTTTTTTTGGATCGAGGCCGTTTATCTCGCGTTCAAGTTCCGCCATATGGGTGCCTCGCTGGGGTGGTCTGTCGGGGAGCGGACTCTCCTCGAGGGGCGGCCCCGAAGCTTTGCACACCCCGGCCAAGTGTTTCCCCATGAAGTTGGCCTTTTGACGGTATCCTAGTAAGCACGCTCCATTTTCATCCTTGATGGGTCCAAGTTCACTTTCCGCCATCCCCTGCGTCCGCCATGTGTCAGTTGTCCAGCCGTGGGAGGAGATCACCACGTCGGGGGACGACTTAGCTTCTCCGGAGGTTCGCGTATGCACCCCCTGTCTGTTCCAGATGGCCAAGCCTTCCGAATCGGCCCAAGTCCTTAGCTCTCTCCCTAGGCATACATCCGATACGACTCGTATTCTCGCATATTCTCGTATTGGGGGGTCGCGGCCCCGATTCTCGTAAAATTCTCGCATATTCTCGCAATTCTCGCATGATTCTCGCATATTCTCGCACGTGCGAGAATATGCGAGAATGAGGTTACTCACAGTACGGGATGCTTACACATGAGAAACCGGCAGGAATCAACGTTATAGGTCGTCTCCGAGGCTTCTGCGGTGCATTTCTCGGCCACTGGGCCTCCGAACTTCTCCAGCTGCTGCTTCCTCTGTGTATTGAACTTTCCATTCCTCCTCTGCCTTCACTGCCACAGTTCGTTTCGTCTGTTCGTGGATGCAGGCTTTCAAAGCTGTTTGTGAACTCGGAAACCGGATTTGCTTGTGCTTTTAGCGTATTTGTGGAGTAGGTCTCCTTGACTCGCTGTCGCTGGGCTCGCTAGATTCCAAGGGCTCGCGGACGTACCTGCCATCCAGAGAGCCTGCAACCTAATAATGCACCTGAAAAGGCGGCCAACATTCAAAATGCCGGTGCCTCTTAAGTCAGAGGCAATTGAAATTTGCCACCAGCTCCGCGAAACAAGCTGTGGCAGAGGAAATCGTAGAAGAAAACACAAGAAGTCGAAGCTGAAGAAGTTGCGGGCACAGTGGCGGACGGAGCACTTGTTGTGAAGCGTGTTTTCGACCATTATTCAAGCATTAAAGGCAATACCATGGAGCAACCAGAGTTGTTGTCGACAACATATTGTCTCCTTGTCTTGAAAGCAAGACACAATGCCAGCTGCAAGCTGCAGTTGGCGTAGCCTTATTTCGTTCTTTTGCTATCTTCACTTGGTATTCCTGTCGGAGCCTCGAATACGGGTCAAATACATGGTTCTTGAGTGGTTTACACATTCTCGTATTTCACTCGTATCATTCTCGCATGCGAGAATATGCGAGAATTTCATGCGAGAATGCGAGAATCATTCTCGCATACGAGTCGGATCGGATGTATGCCTAGGGTGTTACCGGCCTTCCTTGCTCCATGTGGCGTGGTGGGCATTCAGGTCTCCCGCCACCACTGTGTGCGCATCTATGTCAAGCTTGTCGGGCTTGAAGTCGTCGATCCTTGTCTCCCCATTTCCCTTCGAACATGGCGGTTTGTACATGTCTCCCGTTACCACGCACACGTCTAGCCTTTCGAGTACGGAGCCGGCACGGTCGGCGGTGGGCATTCTCGTGACATCTATCCCCATTCGAACGTAGGAGAGCAGCCCTCCACCCCTTATCTCCCCGCCTTTTGCCCGCGCAAGCGTCCTGTCCTGTCGGAAGCATTTGTACCCACGGTAATGCGGGGCCTGTTGTCCTTCTTGCAGGTGGGTCTCCTGCATCAAGAAGAGGTCAATTTTGTTTTCCCGAAGCTTGCGCCCGTGGCCCCGAGGTTTCCCCGCACAGTTCCAGCTCACTATCCTCAGACGTGGGGTTCCAGGGCCCGGATTGGGATGCACGTCTCCGTGGCTGGTCAGCAGCCCTCCGAAGGGGCCCTCCGACCAGATTCGCAAACTCTTTCGAACGCTGCGTATCCTTCAAGTGACCTCTAACTATCATGTTGCATAAGGCGTATCCGGATCTGAAAGCCGAAGACTTTGTAACACTTTACCGCAACCGAAGTCGCGAACCGGGTTCGGCTTGCACTGCAAAAGCAGCGTAGTTGTGTCTTGCGCACGAGCGCGGAAATCCGCCACCCGCCATTCGGCTAGATATTGCAAGAACACAATTGCGAAGCGTACTACAAACGGATAGTGTTACAAAGGCGAACGAATCATGCGAGAACCTATGGAGGGGCCCCTCGACAGCTTTCAGAACACGGCATAGTAAGTCAAGAGACGGATAAGCGTGTTCACATTCTACTCCCGTTTGATCTGCATTTTCCACCTTGCCCCCCTTTCTTTGATCTGCTGTGTGTACTTGCGGACAATTTTATGCCATCCGGTTCTCGTGTATGTTCATACTTGTTGCGGGTATGCGGGTTCGGGTTTGCGGGTTTGGGTACGCGGGTATGCGGGTTTGGGTTTGCGGGTTTGCAGGTTCGGGTATGCGGGTTTGCGGGAACGGGTATGCGGGTTTGCGGGAACGGGTATGCGGGTTCGGGTATGCGGGTTTGCGGGTTTGGGTATGCGGGTTTGGGTTTGCGGGTTTGCAGGTTCGGGTATGCGGGTTTGCGGGAACGGGTATGCGGGTTTGCGGGAACGGGTATGCAGTTTCGAGTATGCGGTTTTGCGGGTTTGGGTACGCGGGTATACGGGTTTGGGTTTGGGTTTGCGGGTTTGCAGGTTCGGATATGCGGGTTTGCGGAACGGATATGCGGGTTCGCGGGTTGGCGGGTTTTTCCGGGTTTGCGGGTTTGTGGGGGTTTGCGGGTTAAATTGGTTTCTGCTATTAAACTCGATTCTCGTGTGAGCAAGTACAGTGTCCCGCCGCGCTCCAGAAAACAATCCACCCCCCGGAAAGTACTTTCCACCCCGAAAATCCCGAAAGTACTTTCCACCCCCCGAAAGTACTTTTCACCCCCCGAAAGTACTTTCCACCCCCCGAAAAAGTACTTTCCACCCCCGAAAGTACTTTCCACCCCCCGAAAAGTACTTTCCACCCCCCGGCCAAAGATTTCCACCCCCCGAAAAGTACTTTCCACCCCCCGAAAAGTACTTTCCACCCCCCGAAAAGTACTTTCCACCCCCCGACGAAACGTTTCCACCCCCCGATAAATACTTTCCGCCCCCCGACAAAAAATTTCCACCCCCCGACAAATACTTTCCACCCCCCGACAAAGAATTCCATCCCCCGAAAAGTACTTTCCACCCCCCGACAACAATTTCCACCCCCCGACATCGATTTATACCCCCCGATTTATACTCTACACCCCCCGATTTATACTCTATACCCCCGGATTTATACTCTTTACCCCCCGTTTTTCGGGGGGTGGAAAGTACGTGTCGGGGGTAAAAAGTAATCCACGGGGGGGGTAGGGCAATGTAGGCAAAAAAAACGAATCCTGGAGCAAAAAAACAGCAAAAAAACAAAAATAACAAAAAAAACAAGGCCCTCCTGGTGAACCCAAATACTCGTGCACACGCCCGGTCGAACCTTGCTACACCGCTAGGCCACCAAAAACGCCCAGCTTTTCACATCCTGCCTGCCAAGACCATTCAGCTACTGCTCAACAATCCTGATAGTTCTGCAGACTGCTTCAAAAGCTTCTGATAAGTACTCGAAATGCCACCTCACCAGACCGCTGGCCTGCAGGTGGAAGACCCTGGCTCCCCCGAGCCAGCAAGAGTGCACCAGCAGACCACCAGGGAAAAAAAAACACAAACCTCCAGAGCAAAAAAACAGCAAAAAAACAAAAAAACAAAAACAGGTAAACCCCCTACACGTATATTATTTACTCACGGATATTATTTGCTTCACGGATATTATTTACTCTTATAATTAATTTCATTTATTATTTACTTCCCGTGTATTATTTACTTATTTTATTTAATTTTTGGAGCGTTCCAAGATACGAGGTCCTTACCATCTGAGGCGCAGAACACTGAGACAACCAAGCGAAAGGAGAAAGCTGATTGAAAATAGAATGCTTGATTTCAGAAATAAAAGGAAGAAATACTTCGGAAAAATGGAAGAAGAAGAGGGACACACCATGAGCGTTACGTTACACAAGACAGAAAACGAGCTTCTACTCCTTCTTCACCTGGGAAAAGAATGTCCTGATGTCAATGCCGGTTGGAGGCTTCTTCGGGGGCCGGCCACGGCCTCTTTTCTCTCCGGTGACTGCCGTTGCCGAGTTTGCAGCGGCTACACCCTTCTTCTTTGCTTCCTCGATTTTTTTGTTGTCCATGGTTGTTTTGTCGTTCACACAATAATGCCGCCCTCACCCAAGCAACTTCAACATTCTGATTGTCACGCTTTGTTGGTGCAGTTCGTTAGTCAGGAACTCGCGAGGCCAAAAAAGCCTGAAAGTCTCCGAAAACTGGCATCCCTGATCGACGGAACATACGTGGGTGACTGGGGAAACATGGTGGCCGAGCGCGCTTGCTTATGGGCTATCATGGGACCAATCATGTGGCTCATCCGTCTCGTGCTAAACCCTCGTTAACATTTCCCTGTAACATTTCCCTGCTCTCATCTCTCGGATCAAAGAAGTCATAGGTATCCTGCTGAGAATTGCTCCGTTCTCAACGAGGTGCACAGCACGCGGTCGTCGCGGCACCGCCTCCATATGCTTGACCTGAAGTCGTGATGGGGTACTTTGCTGGTTTGTGGACATTCAAGTCAACCGGACCCCCGTCTTGCTGCGAATCTTCTTGGTCTTCTTCGTGCGGCTGGTCATCCTCAAATTATCCAACCGTAGCCCTGAAAACCGTAGGCTGAAAAGCGACAGTTCAGGAGCAGGAGTTCTTGAATGAGGAACAGCGGGTCGCAGGATACCGGTCTTGTGGTGAAGGAAGTAGCACAGAAGGCCAAGGGGATGCGCTGGAGCGAAACGGCGACGGACCGCTTCTGCCAGACAGGAAACTGGAGAAGATAGGGTCGCTGAGAACGGTGGGAGCCCCGCCGTGCCTCACGGGGTACGAGATGAGGCCGATCTTCCGTGGTGGTGCGGAGACGATGGAAGTGCTCGAGACACAGCTGACGACGGCACGAGTTCAGCGGCGAGGCGTGGGGATGGATCTTTTCCCGACGTACGGAGGTGAAGGGCGGAGCGTGCGGCGAGATGGGCGGTGTTCAACGCTACGGAACACGAAAAGTGGACTGAGCGGGTGTGCCACGAGCACCAGAAAGTGAAGCGCGGCGTGTGAAAGCGCCGGTGCAGCAACCGATGAACCTGGACGAGCAATCGAAGAAGAAGCGAGGCACCAAACGCGCGCCTGAGCGAGACGATCAAGTCGAGCTAAACAGGCGAAAGCACGACACATCACGTACGAAGAGACAACCGCGAGACACCGCAAATCGCCACAGATTATTTGTATTAGGCGGTCGCGGTCGAAGACGGCAACCCGAGCGAGGAGTAAGGTTGATAACCAGAATGACAGTCACAATGGCCATGCTGAAGGCAAGGTTGCGTTGCAGGAGGAGAAACTGGTGCTTGGCCGAGGATAAGATGGCTATGGCGGCAGGGGCAGAACAGAGAGACAGCGAGTCCTTCTTGTGGGGTAGTCGCGCCTTCACAGTCCCAGGACCCCCGCCCACTTGCTTACAGCCGTCGACTGGCCTTTCCCAAGAGGACGAGTTGGAATGCAGGCACCCAGAGCCGATGCAAACGCCACCTGGGCTTCTGAACGTGATTGCGGATCACCTTCTTGCCCAAACCAAGAGGGATTGGAGTGTCGGAATGGCGCGCAAGGAGGGGCTCTGGCTTGTTGGCTTCTTTCGCTGGCGAGAGGGAGACTTCAGACACGGCAAACCCTTGGGTTCTTCGGGCTCTGCATCCTTCTGTTCCAGAGATCTTGCCCACAACAACATTAGCCTTGAATGGCATGCTTCGGGTGAGGGCATGCAGTTTATCAAGAAGTAACTTCTTATCAGCTTCCCTTCCATGCAGACACAAGTTGGACTCAAGCACATCCTTTCGTCTATCATCGGACTCTTGATTGCGTGCTGCCAATTTTATCTGTGGGCTGTCCAAGATATCCTGCAGATCTCGATCGATCAGGCCTCTGCCATCCGTCACGATAACGCGATTATTTTCAAGGACCAGTACAAGCACGCAATGGTAGCAACTGATCTTTTCCTTCAGTCCTCTTGGGGAACGTTGAAGGGACCCCGGTGGCGAGCGTTACATAGGTTTCTGCAAGCGTGAGCCAACCGACTTCTGCGAGTCCTACGATTGCGTTCGAGTCTACATTCCAACGAATCCTTCATGCCACGGGGGCGTCACGAAAGCACCACCCCCGACACCCCGAAGGCTCCATTTTTCAAAAGGCTTGGCCCTTCTGTGGAAAGCCCAAGCAAGAGGAAACGTTTTGCTCACTCCAAAGCTCCCGGTTTGGCGCCGGTGCGTGGCGTTTGAAAAGGTTCACTCAGTGCTCGCGCTAAGAAAAAAGCCGGTCATTTATGACTAAAAAAATCCTTCGCTGAAAACTGATCGGTCATTTATGACCGGTCATTTTTGGGGCAAAAAAGACCGGCTGACCAGTCATATTTGGGTCAAAAGTGACCAGCAGTGTTGTCGTGCCAGAGCAGCCGGGCAGGCCCTGCCTGCCTCCCACCTGGCTGTGTTTTCTTCCTGGTGTCACAGTGGTGTACCCAATCACTGCACATGTGCCCTAATTACCGTCCGGAGCCGAAACCCAGCGACGACACTGAGCCGGCTAACATGCTGCAGATCCAGCTGGCACAACGGCCAGTACTAACGTGTGATGAAGTGGACAACGACCAGCCGCACCTTTTTCCTGGGTCACTTTGATGCTTTGATTCATAGAAAGGGCTGTGCCAGCTGGTGCTTGACCAATAAATCCAGTGAAAACCTGAACAAAAACTCAACATGGGGAGTGAACCGCCCTGACCAGGGGAAGGAAAACCGCCGAAAACACTGAAGCAGGCCACTTGGTTGGCATGGACCACGCCCAGTAGCCTCCACAAGTTGCGTGGACGGTGCGAGCCTTCAGCTCAGCCGAGCTCGATGAACTCAATGCCAACGTTCACGCACGACATACAGTTGGAGTGTCGACCTCGCACGAGGGCGCTGCACAGCGGCGGGTGAAATTGTCCAGAAATGTCGCGATGTCCAGAAGGAAAGCCAGCAGCTATCATATAATGATAGCTAACGACTGGAGCAAATCTTTTTGTTCGGGGAAGGATCCTGCAGTCAGAAGCAACCCAGCCACCACAGATAGAGCACAAATGCCTCAGCCAGCCGAAGGATAACCGAATAGCTATCGACGGCATTTTGCACGAACCTTGGTCCAGTTAACCCAGATGGGTCATGCCTAGAACTCTTTCCTTACGCCATTCTGACGAAGCTGACTCAGCGACTGGGGAGGGGGCTCGCGACTCGGCCGTATCCAGGCTGCAGGTAAGCTCCATTGTGTACGTGGCTGCCTGCACTGAAACCCCTGGAAGACGAACACTAGTAAAAAAAGCCACACGCCTGAGATCACGGATTGGAAACGATCGTTTACGAGAATTCGTGATTTTGGCCTAAAAAAAAACGATCGTGAAAAAAAAAACGATCGTTTTTTTTCCATAGGGGTTTGCTTCGGTGTGTCGAGTGACGAGTAGTTCGAGTAAGGTTTTGTGTATCACATTATTGCCACGACAGCGCTATGGCACTGGAACGAGCAGACAGTCGAGGGTAGGCATCAGATTCGTCTTTGAAGGAGCCCCGTTCATCGGAGTTCGCCGGAGTCGAAGCATTGCCTTAGGTGAAGGAGTCAAAACTCAAGTTACTGGGGGGGGGGTTGAATACAGGAGGTACCTTGAATAGAAGAGGCATTTTGGAAATCTGGAAAAAGGTTGGATTTTTCCTTGGTCCGCATAACGGACCTTTTCGACGATTTTCTGATCCCGATGCAGAGAACCGTGAAAAATAGACCCGGGGACCAAAAAACATGTGCGTGGTTCGTGGGTCTTTGCCAGATGCGGGGCACCGGGCGTGGAACCCACAGATTTTCAATGGAAAGGACGGGAATAGACCCACTGGTTGGTGACATTTCTTTGCTGGCCCATGTAGCAGACCTTTTTCGGCGAATGTGCTCGCGTTCAGCTCCGATGAAGAGAACCGTGCCAAATAGACGGGACCACAAATTACGTGCGTCTCTTCCAAGAAGAAGGGAGTTCCCGCGGGTTCCGGGTTTGCGGTGCTGTTTTCTATTTCTTTTTTCGGGAAAATTGCAGGATCAGCACGCCGAATACAAGAGGTACCTCTTGTATTCGACCCCCCCCAGGAATCATGAAGAAGTACATCAAAACGGACGAGCTGGACAAGAAGCTGGAAATAGCAGAAACTTGTTGGCTTGGTCAAGAGTTGCCACAAGCCGCCACAGCACAGGAGCGCGGCCGAGGGCATCCGGCGGGAGAAGCCACAGCTGGGAAGCGCAATTGCAGCTAGTGTTCGAGGATGAGTCCACAAATAAGTAGAAAAAGCACTTCGATGAGCAGCAAACCTTCAGTCTACGCCGCCAGCCTCAGAGTTGAGTTGGAAAGGATACATGTCGATAATCCTTGAGTGGGCTAGAAAGCGCACGATTGCGGAAAAGGACGAGAAAAAGAGCATGTTGGCTACCCTTTCCTACATGAAAGGCCATGAAACAGCTGAATCTGGCCACCAAAGTCAATTTTGCACAAGAAATAGACGCGCCAAAGATTGGTTGGTTCATAATTACAACAGGAAAATTTGAGAAGCAAAAAACGATCGTTTTTTGAAAACGATAAAAAACGATGATATTTCACTTTCGAAAATGATCGTTTTATATAACTATCGTTTCCAATCCGTGTGAGATGCTTCGAAATAAAAAACTGCCCAGAGGCAGTTTTGAAAAATGACTGGGCCACCGGTCTTAAAGCGAACACTGCCGACCACACCAAAACTACGCATTTCTTTGTCTTGCAGTGTCGTGCCAGTCGAGCTGTCTGCCCCTGACACTAGCAGCAACCTATCAAACGCACCAGCTAAGTCTCAAGTTCGTGTACTCGGAGCCTTTTCCAATCTTCCCCACGTGTTACAGACGTACATTGCGCGTTTCCACAACGTGTACGGCCCGCAAGGCACGTGGAAGGGAGGAAGGGAAAAGGCGCCCGCTGCCTTCTGCCGCAAGGCCGCGACCGCCACGGACACCTTCGAGATGTGGGGAGACGGCAAGCAGACCAGGTCCTTCACCCACGTAAACGACTGCGTCGAGGTATGCTTTTTGTTTTGCAATCAATCGCGGTGGAAGGTGTCATGAAGGGGCCTTCACGAGGCAACACTTGACCGCGCCTTAATTGAGCTGCGGTCGCCGATCCCCCAGTCGCCAGCATTATGTACTTGACGCGATGCAGAACGAAGTGCCGACAGCGCCCGGCGAATAGAGGGCCACAAGAGTGGTAACTTGACCGGTCGGGGGTGCTTAGCAGCCAGTGGCCTGTGATGGCTGAGTGCACACCTAAGCAGGGCTGCATCCTCGTGATGTGTACAAGGCTTCGTGGGGGCCTGGTCAACCACCTCATCACTGTAGGGCACAAACCTTTCGCGACCGTGATTGGACAGTCGAGATTGCCGGAGGCGGGTCTCCATGAAGAAGTGAAAAGTAAATCAAGACCTGCCCCCTGCGCCTGCTGTCTCCGGCTGCTTCGGCAGACGACACATGCTACTACTGATACTTGCAATCAATCAGGGCAGGGAGTTATACGGAAATCTGGGTCCTGTGTATTCCTTCACAAGCGCGTGGGGGTGGGCGCTTAGTAGGGAGCTGCACTGGTGGTCTCCCTTGCAGGCCTCCATGACCAATCATACACAGTATTATGTTTGCTGATACTCGCGGCATTTTTTTTGACTCAGAGCTGAGCAGAACTCTAGCATCAAGTAGAGAACTATGAATCGTTGACTCTTTGATGGGGGAGTTCTTACTTCGAAAACATAACTCGGAGTGGTGAAAGTGATCACAACAGTGGTTCAGCAGCAGCTATTCTTACAAGGAGGGCCCAGCTTGTTGCAAAAAACCCCCTTTTTAGGCTTTGATCTATACTCCCCCGTTCACAATGAACGCTGTCATGCATAAGTCGGCAGTGACTGGCTCACCAGACTGAAAACTGGAGAGCAAGCACCAGCGTACCGGCATCCAACACTTTGTTTCGTAGAGAAGAGACGTTCCACAGAAGTTGTACCGAAAGGAAGGACCCCAGGGCTGGCCCCACCAGATTTCCCCGACAGATTCTTACCTTTTTAGACCACTGAAACGGGCCCAACGGTCGCAGAGGACGGGCGAGGAAATAAAAGTGAAAGCCCCCACACCAATCCAATCAACCATTGGATTGGCGATGGCACGTACATGTTGACCGGCTATAATCCACACTGGAAAAGTACATGCTGGACACTACTACCGCCATGAAAGAAGCAGACGAATGGGTGTGTATGACGACCAGCAAGTAACGGTTCTCTTGGGAAACCTGTGCCAGCAAGATCGTTTCGAACGGTTACATCGTTTCCCTTGAGAAGGTGTAAACACTCTCATTTAGTGGAAGCAGTGCCCCGTGGCGGTTGGTTACGAGCCACAACCCCCATTTTTTATTTTACGAAGGAAGGATGCGAGAAACAATGAAACCAGAAAGTTCGGATAGCACCGGAACAGGATCGAAAGTCCCCGTCTGAAGGACCCCGACGGGGGCTCTAACTTTGGATTGGTCTGCGTTCACAAGCGAAACTCGAGACGAAGAACGAGGTTCACACAGCACCGCGGCGAAATATAAGGTGGACTAGTCCCTCAAAAGGAGTCTTACACTCCCTGTGACCTTTCCCCCTTTCCTCTTCTATTTTTACACTTTCTTCGAAGAAGATCTGAAGACCTGCTAGCATCAAGCATGCATGAGAGGCAGTGTCCTGCCTGAACATTAAACTAAGCTACTTTACACTAAACTATTTATTTTACCAGAAGAAAATGGGGAGGACAATTCTTGGTAGTAGATGTCCATGTACTTTCTAAATCATCGTAAAAGTTCATGCAACTTTCAAGCAACCCTTTGCACCGGCTGCTGATGGAGTCTGTCAGTTGGACGGGGTTCTCTCCCCACGTTTATGCACGAATGTATTTGATACTTCAGGACGAGCACCCCCAACCGAAAAAGGCGTACCACACCGCCCCTTGAAGATTAACACAATCCCCAGTTTTTAGAGTGGAGAAACCCAATGGGTTGGGTCAGAACTTTAGGCTTTGGGGGACCTTTGTAATGTCCTGACTGCAAAAGGCTGTAAAAAAATCCCCCCCTCCCGAGAAAGAACAATCCATTTCGAGGAAAGGGTCATCGTAGTACTCGGTGCCTCCCCAACCCGTTTGTAGCATCCAAGAGCCTGTCTCACATCTCTGTCGTAAGGCATCTTTACCTTGGAAATTGAGTATTTTTCCGGAGTGGCGGCCTTCGATTTGGCTGTACCGTTTGTTTGTTGGCCTGGTCAGCTAGCGACAAACACTGGACTTGTGGGAAGAATCTTTTTGGGCCAGTTTGCCCGACCCCCGCAAAGGCAGGGGATTAGCTTCTATCCACATTTGGACTGTCAGTACAAATTTGGAAAGCCGGCGGGGAAAGAGACAGGGCATTAGCTTCTATATCCACATTTGGACTGTCAGTCCAAATTTGGAAAGGCCGCCGAGAAAAAATAAACGGACTTAACCATAAGGGAAGCACTTAAGTCGGGAAAATATATAACGGAAGCTGCTTCCGTTATATATATTTTCCCAGCTTCCGTTATATATTTTTCTGCTTCCGTTATATATTTTCCAGCTTCCGTTATATATTTTCCAGCTTCCGTTATATATTTTCCAGCTTCCGTTATATATTTTCCAGCTTCCGTTATATATTTTCCAGCTTCCGTTATATATTCTCCAGCTTCCGTTATATATTTTCCAGCTCCCGCTATATATTTTCCAGCTTCCGTTATATATGCTATGTTCTGATAAATATTGGAGTGCTTCCATAAGTCACCACACAGAAATGCAGGCCCAAAGTCACCGGAGAAAGCCTAACTAGATAACGAAGAAAGCCTAACTAGAGAAACAAAAGAGGAACAGCAACAAGATGGAAAGGCAACGAGACGCATCTGGAAACCCCCGACAGCAAAATCAGCAGCAGCTTCCGCACCAGCTGCAACTTCCGCAGCCGCAGCAGTTTCAGCACCAGCAGCAACTTCCGCATCAGCATCACCAGGCACCGAACCACCCGCAGCAGTTCCAGCACCAGCAGCAACTTCCGCATCAGCTTTACCAGGCACACAACGGAACGATGTTCCGGTGGGCGTCCTTGCAGCAGGCCACTAAGGCCACACCCCCGAAACCACCATGCAGCGCGGTTCCATCCAAGAAGATCTGGGGTAGAGCCCCGGCAAGAGCCCTCTTTGAGCTGGCGAGGGCCAGGAAGGCGCACTTGAAGTGCACCGGTTCGCTGTCGTTGTCTGGGGGACCAGGGGTTACACTCCACACGCTCCCCGGGTTTGCGTCTGCAATGGCACGCAAATAGGGCCGCACAAGCCCGTATTCGCGGGCGAATTCTTCCATTTCCACCCGCTGCGCCTTCTGCTGCAGGCGCTGCACTGCAGTATACGAGAGCGACGTCTCGTGGTCTGCCTGCAGCGTCTTTCGGGCAGAGGCTACCCCATGTGAGGTGCTAAGCAACGATGTGTGTTGCTTCCAAACGGCCCCCGTTACCCCGCGTGTCACTACCTTGGCGTACCCCGCGTACGCTCACTACCTTGACCTGGTGCCCAACCTCAATAGACTCTTTCTTCGCCATAACTCCAGCTGCACGCCGCATCACAACACCTCACCTTCCATTGACCTCGAACTTCGCTAGAGAAGACCTTCTTAAAGAATCTCCCTGTTTTGCTCGCGTGGCTGAGGAGAGCCCCCTGCAGTCTTCCCACTTCGCGAAGCAATCCTCACTTTTCACCCCGCCCATCGTCACGTCTTCTGCTTCCGCTGCTGCGACCTGCTGCCCTGGGCTGCTCCTTCTGCTTGCGGTGCGTCCCGATGCTGTGCTTGCAGCCCGGCAGCTGGTGGGGCTGCTTCTTCTGCTCGTGGTGCGTCCCGATGCTGCGCCTGCACCTCCCTGGCCGCTGGTGGGGCTGCTCTTTCTGCCCGTGGTGCGGCCTGATGCTGTGCTGCTCGCACGTGCCCAGAGGCTGCGCCTCGCGGTGCGTCTGGATGCGGGTTGTATGGTGCGTCCATATAGGCACCCGGACCGTAGGAGGGCACTGGGTTGTAGTAACCCGGATAACCCGCCGGGTAGGAGTACGGACTGTGCAGTCTGGGGCTGAAAATGCTGCTGGTGCTGAAGCTGCTGCTGCTGGTGCTGGTGCGGCTGGTGGTGCTGCGGGTGCTGAAACTGCTGCGGGTGGTACTGTGCCTGGTGAAGCTGGTGCGGAAGTTGCTGCTGGTGCTGAAACTGCTGCGGGTGCTGAAACTGCGGAAGTTGCAGCTGGTGCGGAAGCTGCTGCTGATTTTGCTGTCGGGGGTTTCCAGATGCGTCTCGTTGCCTTTCCATCCTGTTGCTGTTCCTCTTTAGTTTCTCTAGTTAGGCTTTCTTCGTTATCTAGTTAGGCTTTCTCCGGTGACTTTGGGCCTGCATTTCTGTGTGGTGACTTATGGAAACACTCCAATATTTATCAGAACATAGCATATATAACGGAAGCTGGAAAATATATAGCGGAAGCTGGAAAATATATAACGGAAGCTGGAAAATATATAACGGAAGCTGGAAAATATATAGCGGAAGCTGGAAAATATATAACGGAAGCTGGAAAATATATAACGGAAGCTGGAAAATATATAACGGAAGCTGGAAAATATATAACGGAAGCTGGAAAATATATAACGGAAGCTGGAAAATATATAACGGAAGCTGGAAAATATATAACGGAAGCTGGAAAATATATAACGGAAGCTGGAAAATATATAACGGAAGCTGGAAAATATATAACGGAAGCTGGAAAATATATAACGGAAGCTGGAAAATATATAACGGAAGCTGGAAAATATATAACGGAAGCTGGAAAATATATAGCGGAAGCTGGAAAATATAACGGAAGCTGGAAAATATATAACGGAAGCTGGAAAATATATAACGGAAGCTGGAAAATATATAACGGAAGCTGGAAAATATATAACGGAAGCTGGAAAATATATAACGGAAGCTGGAAAATATATAACGGAAGCTGGAAAATATATAACGGAAGCTGGAAAATATATAGCGGAAGCTGGAAAATATATAGCGGAAGCTGGAAAACATATAACGGAAGCTGGAAAATATATAACGGAAGCTGGAAAATATATAACGGAAGCTGGAAAATATATAACGGAAGCTGGAAAATATATAACGGAAGCTGGAAAATATATAGCGGAAGCTGGAAAATATATACGGAAGCTGGAAAATATATAACGGGAGCTGGAAAATATATAACGGAAGCTGGAAAATATATACGGAAGCTGGAAAATATATAACGGAAGCTGGAAAATATATAACGGAAGCTGGAAAATATATAACGGAAGCTGGAAAATATATAACGGGAGCTGGAAAATATATAACGGAAGCTGGAAAATATATAACGGAAGCTGGAAAATATATAACGGAAGCTGGAAAATATATAACGGAAGCTGGAAAATATATAACGGAAGCTGGAAAAATATATAACGGAAGCTTGAAAATATATAGCGGAAGCTGGAAAATATATGACGGAAGCTGGAAAATATATAACGGGAGCTGGAAAATATATAACGGAAGCTGGAAAATATATAACGGAAGCTGGAAAATATATAACGGAAGCTGGAAAATATATAACGGAAGCTGGAAAATATATAACGGAAGCTGGAAAATATATAACGGAAGCTGGAAAATATATAGCGGAAGCTGGAAAATATATAGCGGAAGCTGGAAAATATATAACGGAAGCTGGAAAATATATAACGGAAGCTGGAAAATATATAACGGAAGCTGGAAAATATATAACGGAAGCTGGAAAATATATAACGGAAGCTGGAAAATATATAGCGGAAGCTGGAAAATATATAGCGGAAGCTGGAAAATATATAACGGAAGCTGGAAAATATATAACGGAAGCTGGAAAATATATAACGGAAGCTGGAAAATATATAACGGAAGCTGGAAAATATATAACGGAAGCTGGAAAATATATAACGGAAGCTGGAAAATATATAACGGAAGCTGGAAAATATATAACGGAAGCTGGAAAATATATAACGGAAGCTGGAAAATATATAACGGAAGCTGGAAAATATATAACGGAAGCTGGAAAATATATAACGGAAGCTGGGAAAAATATATAACGGAAGCTTGAAAATATATAACGGAAGCAGAAAATATATAACGGAAGCAGAAAAATATATAACGGAAGCAGTTCCGATATATATTTTCCCGACTTAAGTGCTTCCGATAAGCTTAGTCCTCAAAAATAAAATAAGGTGAATTTCCCTTATATCCCACCACTTCAAATTTTGTTCCCGTATATCCCAATGGGACAACAAATTTTGTTCCCTTATATCCCAATGGGATTACCTTGGGCAAGGCAATCCCATTGGGATATAAGGGAACAAAATTTGTCGGTTGGGATATAAGGTTGTTCCATTGAACAAAATTTGTGGTCATGGCGATCTTTGGGGGACCCCTTTAAGTTTTTTTCTAGACCCCTCACAGTGACTATTTGGGGATTGTTGGTGCCGTTGAAACAAAAGAATTCCAAATCTGAGCCTGTGATTGCCTTCAAAATGAGGTTTTAATTTCTCAAATTTCACTGCACTTCGACCTTTGTGGTCATGACGATGTTTTCCTCTCTGGCTGACTGTGCGGGGTGGGGATTGGATATTGTGAGGGAGAGGAAGCGAAAAAGCAACTATGTCGGCCAGAGGAAGCAACCGTCGTAACAAGACTGCTGTACGAACCTGCAGCAGGATCAGTACCAGCAATTTCAATTATGGAAGCTGTCAGCACATGTTCAGCACTGTCCTCGGTTGCGCTGCAGCTTCTTGCATGTTCGCGTGTTTTACGTTACGGATAAATTGACCGACTTTTTCCATCTGCATGAGTCCCGTGTGCTCGTGCACCCGTATCCTTTTTTTTTTTCGGGAGGGCAAAGAGGGAAGGGAGGGGTAATATTGCATCATCCCGCGTAAAGTCATCTGCACCATGATCGACGGAATTCGCTCTCTAAGTACGGAGTCAAGTCTCGTCTGTATACGCGATGCGGTTTACCGAAGCCATCGAGCGCCACGGCCAGGGATGGATACGTTTACTCGCTGATCGATGCTACGGCAGTTCCGCAAACCCACTATGCAGCCTGAGTTCAGCCCCGCGCATCTACGCTCACAAGGCAACCCATGATCACTTCGGTGTGAGGGATCAGTCCTGACCGAGCCTATTGCCTGCCGGGCGCCTGCTCCGTTGCGGTGTTTGCTTTTCTGACCAATGCGTTCCACGTCTGAAGGGTCCTTGCGTTAAGTTCGCGCCTTCTGTGGGTATACAGACTTGATCACGACTTTTGGAAACGAAGCTTACTCTTGAGATCCGGTGTGGAGGGCCATTGTTACCTGACAAAACCCACTCATGCAGCCTGAGTTCAGCCCCGCGCATCTACGCTCACAAGGCAACCCGTGATCACTTCGGTGTGAGGGATCAGTCCTGACCGAGCCTATTGCCTGCCGGGCGCCTGCTCCGTTGCGGTGTTTTGAAAACTTGGTAACTTTGTGCTCAGCGGTCCTACGAATCATGTTCCACGTCCTGTGATTCGTACTTTCAAACTTAATCCATGAATCATGTTCTACCTCCTGTGATTCGTGTGGACTTTTAACAACCTTGTACCTTCCTACGTAACTTATTTTGTTCCCGTTTTTCCCGTTGAAGAAACCAAGGACCCAGAAGACCCACCCTTCCTGTTGATCTTGCAGCACCAACCGCCGGTCAGGCAGTCCAGGCTGGTCGGACTCTGGTCAGCCGGACTAGACTGGTCAGGCTGTCCAGCCTCCAGCCTGCCCCTGCTGGTCAGGCAGTCCGGGCTGGTCGACTGTCTGGTCAGGCTGTCCAGGCTGTCTGGTCAGTCCGGCTGGTCGGACTGACTGGTCAGGCTGTCTGGTCAGTCCGGGCTGGTCGGACTGACCGGTCTGGTCAGGCTGTCCAGGCTGTCCAGGCTGTCCAGGCTGTCCAGGCTGTCCAGGCTGTCCAGGCTGTCCAGGCTGTCCAGGCTGTCCAGGCTGTCCAGGCTGTCCAGGCTGTCCAGGCTGTCCAGGCTGTCCAGGCTGTCCAGGCTGTCCAGGCTGTCCAGGCTGTCCAGGCTGTCCAGGCTGTCCAGGCTGTCCAGGCTGTCCAGGCTGTCCAGGCTGTCCAGGCTGTCCAGGCTGTCCAGGCTGTCCAGGCTGTCTGGTCAGTCCGGCTGGTCGGACTGACTGGTCAGGCTGTCCGGTCAGTCCGGGCTGGTCGGACTGTCCAGGCTGTCCAGGCTGTCCGGCTGGTCGGACTGACTGGTCTGGTCAGGTTCTGTGGTCAACAAATTTTGTTCCCTTATATCCCAATGGGACAACAAAATTTGTTCCCTTATATCCCAACCAACAAGTTTGCCCAAGGCAATCCCATTGGGATATAAGGGAACAAAATTTCAAGTGTTGGGATATAAGGGAATTACACCATAAAATAAAAAAGGCGTAAAGTGCTTATATGGCCAGCAATGTTTCAAAATTGCTTATATGGCCAGCTATGTCTCAGGAAATTGCTTATATGGCCAGCAATGTTTCAAAAAGTTGCTTATATGGCCAGCAATGTTTCAGAAAATTGCTTATATGGCCAGCAATGTTTCAAAATTGCTTATATGGCCAGCAATGTTTCAGAATTGCTTATATGGCCAGCAATGTTTCGGAAGTTGCTTATATGGCCAGCAATGTTTCAGAATTGCTTATATGGCCAGCTATGTTTCAGGAAATTGCTTATATGGCCAGCAATGTTTCAAAATTGCTTATATGGCCAGCAATGTTTCAGAAAACTGCTTATATGGCCAGCAATGTTTCGATAGTTGCTTATCCGGCCAGGGGTGCTTCTTGGGTATAATTTCTGGGCAAATTTCTTGTGTCACTATTTTTCGCCGATTTTTTGGGTTCATTTTTGGGTCAATTTTTTCAAAAACTTGGGTCGAACTTTTGGGAAAATTTTCGGGTTAGGGCAGACTATTTTTTTTTTTTTTGATCCGCGTCCTAGCGCGCGGAAAATTTTGGGAAACCGTGGAAAAAAAAATAGTTGAAAAAAAAAATATTTTTTCTTTTTTGCCATGGGACTCCAGATGGTCACTGAAGTCCGAGCTTCGGCTGCGGAAACACCAAACCCCGCTCGTGGGGCCAACAACGACACGTCAGCAGAACGCCGGATTAGAAGCTCGCTGCGAATCTCTAATTTGTTTTGACCCCCTGACCTATCTGTTGCTGCAGCACCACGAAAGCTGTGATGCCGGCAAATTTCACCTTGACTAAGTGAGTGTTGCATGCTAATGCAAAAACAGGGCACAAGCAAAGGGAAGGGACACTGCTGTGTTTTTGCGCCATCGATGTTGAGATTGGTGCAGTGAAGGATCGACACCTCCTTGAGATCAACGACCTGTCGTTGTCCTTCATGAAGATGTTTCAGCAGATCATAAAAGACCGTCACCTCCAGACGCCTGCCGAGTATGATGATGATGTGGTGGTGTCGGCTAGGGCTGATAGCAGGAGTGTGTGGAGAGATGTTTCTCTTGGGATGATGCAGGCCATGGACTCCATGCAGTACCGGGAGGTTCGGTACGTTGTGAAGCAAAAGTTCCCGTAGCGAACACCTGTCAACGCCTTCGACCTGTGAAAAAGAGCCAAGCCCGCGTGAAGCCGCTGCAAATGGGTGAAACGAAGAATTTGACAGGGCCCTCCTGGTCGATGAAAAAGGGCATCCGTTCTATCAGGAAGTGGCCAAGACCCTTCGCAAACTTGATGGGCTCCCACTTTCTGTGCAGCTGTTGCAGTAGTATGAGGGCACCAACAAGGTGATTGCCCAGCGCCGTACCGCCGACATCCCCCGGTGCACCCTTCATAACCTGCAAGAACAAGAAAGTAGCCTGAGAAATGTGTTGGCCTTGCCGTGGGTTGCAGAGCTGAGGTATTCTCAGCATCCACTGCACGAAACTGCAGGAAGTGAGAGATGTGGTGTATACCCGTATCGTCACGCAGCAAGCGCAAAACCAACAGCGCACTGAGCAACGCAGTGCGGGAGTTCCATCCAGAAACCCTGTTTGCGACTGGGAGCAGTCCATCGTGAAAGCGGAGGGGTCTTCTTCTTGGGGAGAGCTGGAAGGGCAATTCGCCGAGGCAACTCGAGCCGTTTTCACTGGACACCGTGCCCAGCCTCTCTGACGATCGCCGTGCTCGGTTCAAGCAGATCCACGGGGTAAAGACGAGCTTCCCCTTCGGTGTCCACAAATACAACGCTGGGGGGCAAGCGCTTGGTATTCAAGCTGCCACCGAGCGACCGCCGCCTACAGGAGGATGTCGCAAAGGCGTTCAAGTCGTGCATCGGGACGGGGAAAAGGTTCCACACCCGGGCCATGAGGATGAAATTCGTCGAGGTCTGGAAGTCATCTGGGGTTCCGCGTACCATCCTCAAGACGATGTACATGTTCGTGACTGGAGATGTGAACCCCCTGCGCACACCAACCGAAAGCCACCTGGCTGAACTCCTCACAACTGATTTCACCCCAGTGAGGTTGCATTCCGAAGCTCGTCAAAAGAGTCCAAACACGACGGCTACTGGGACGCCATGGGCCGCGTTCTTGAGAAGTGCGGTACTGTCGTGGACGAGAGGCGTCATGGAGAAGTTTCACGCCTCACGGTTGAGGCCCCCGCAAGCATCCGGCTTCTCATGGAAGAAGTGCAGAAGCGGCTTCCGGCCGATGCCCACGTCCCGTCCGAAACGTGGGTACGATACCAATTCTGGCCGAGTACGCCGAACAACACGGTTGCTCCCAGGCAGTCGCAAGGCCCACGACTAGACGCCTACTACTGTCGGTGGCAGCAGCTCTACGCTGAAGGCTCACCTGGTCCCTCCGTACAACAAAAAGCCTGAGCACATGCAGACGACAGTTATTTCCCAGTGCAAAAAGTCGCCGAAGAATCAAAGTGAGGGGCGCGTACCCCCCACCCCCCGACCGCTTGCCACCAAGACGACCCCCCTCCACACAGGAACCCACAGGCCAGGTGACTTGCCAAACTATTTTTTTTAAAAAAACTATTTTTTTTTGCGCGCGCGCGCGGAAAATTTTCAAGGGTCGGGGGACGCGGATCAAAAAATAAAAATAGTCTGCCCTTACTTTTGAGTCAAACATTTTGAGCAATATTTGGGTCAATTTTTGGCTCGAATTTTGTGCATATTTGGGTCAACAAATTGCAATGCAGTCTGACATCAACGGCCTTTGTGGGCAATGCACCGGCAAGTCGTTAGCTTTCGAATCCCATCGCCCACTCGATTGTGGCTCCAATGCTCTGCGAACACAACGTAGCTGCATTCCTTTGCTTGTTTGGCGGGACTCACTTCGCTTCCAAGAGCCCCTCATCAGGCGGAAAACGCGAAATGTTCTTCTCCAGGTCCGGAAAAAGGTAAACATGCAGCAATGATGATTTCAGACTGCGCAGAAACAGAAACAAAAAAAGCTCCAGAAATAAAAAGTTCCAAAATAAAAAGCAACAACAAAAGCTCCGCCAGAAACGAAAAAACGTAAATGAGTCGAGAAGTCACCTAGAAATAAACTAGCTTGCCCCGGGAGTGTTGGGACTAAGATCGGGGTCTCTCGGACCGCGAAACAAAAAACGATGGGGGGTCATTGTAATTGGATTTAGTTCCGGAAAACAAAGCAACCCAGTTCTGGTGACGAAGGTGCGGTAATCTCTGTGGGACGCGGGGGTGGGTGGGTTACTAAAACGCGAAACGTTCTTCTCCCAGGTCCGGGAAAAGGTAAACATGCAGCAATGATGATTTCAGACCGCGCAGAAACAGAAAGAAAATAAGCTCCAGAAATAAAAAGCACCTCCAGAAAAAAAGCTCCGCCAGAAACGAAAAGCCTCTCCTGATATAAATGAGTCTAAGATAAACCCTAGAAATAAATTAGCTGACCCGGGAGTGTTGGGACTAAGATCGGGGTCTCTCAGACCGCGAAACAAAAAACGATGGGGGGCCATTGTAATTGGATTTAGTTCCGGAAAACAAAGCAACCCAGTGCTGGTGAAGATATGGGGTACGCGGTGAATCCTGTGGACAGGGGCCCTGGGACACATGCAACGTCTGCGGTCAGGTATTGGCTTTCGTTCTGAAATGTGATGATGGTGAGGAGACTTTGATCGTAGGGGGAGGTGGGATGAAAGCGCGTGTGCGTGCCTCCTACAACTTCACCTCGTACGTGGCGCCCTCTGCCTGGTTTTCTTTCCGGGGCTTCCAACTCGTCAGGCTTAAGGTGGAGCGTCGGCAGTGCTGGGACTTCTCTGGAATACACTTGACGGTATGCTGACACCTTGAACACGTCCGGCACGTAGCTGGGCAGCTCCTTTGGTCTTGTAGCCTGGATAGCGGCCACGGCGTGCACACAGGGGAAGCCAGTGACCCGAGCAGTCTCCATGCACGTGCACGTGAACTTACCGTCGTTTCCTACCGTGACGGCCTCTCTTTCCCTAGGGGCTGCGCTCCTGCTGACCTGCATTTTCCCCGTCGTCGTGACCTTTACGGTCCAGTCATTGGCTGCTGCAGATATGAGACGGCCGAGTTTGAAGCCTGCTTTCGGCACCAGTGCATCTTGTCTGAATATCACCAGCAATTCTCGCCTCCGTGTAAATAGGCCTTGCGTGTAGTCGCGAAGCAGTTCGAAGCTTTCAATCACGCTTCGAGCTTCTCGAGCCTTCATGACCACGTTGTTGTGGTTCTCCACCCGGTTTGACGAGTACTGACTGTACCGGCAAGTGTTCGTGAAGGCGTCGGCCAGTTGCTCCCTCATGCTATCGAGGTGCTCCGACATTTTTACATTCTCTTGCTTGAGAACGGCAAGGACTTCTTTGTAGTCGTCCACGTTGCGTGCTGTAGACAACTGAGTCACGAAATGCTTGTACTTCTTGCCGGCATTGCGTTTTACGTGCTCACGGCAAATGAAGTGTGTTTTGTTTGGGAAAACACCCCTAGCCGCCGCAGCAAGCCCCTTATCTTGATCAGACATGAGGCTAAAATTCTGCTTGCAAAGTTTTTCAAGGTCCACGAAAAACATCGTCCAGTTCTCTGTGTCTTCGGCTAATCCGATTGCGTGGGCGATAGGGACCGTGTTCTCCTCGCCGTCAAACCCGACAGCACAGAACAAGAGCCCTCCTGTGTGCTTCAGGTGCGCGGCGTCCACGATTACGATCGGACACATATGAGGCAGTGCGGCAACACACGCACCGTGCGCGGCGAAGGCGTACTTGAAGCGGCCCGCCTTGTCTTCAACCACGCGGCAGGAAGCCGCCGGGTCCTCTTTCTCGACGGACGCAAAGTACGACCGTAGCAGGCCGTATGTATCCTCTCCAGCAATGCTGTTCTGATCAACAGCTCGCCTGCGGGCCTGAAGTGCCACGTACGTGCTAATGTCGACGGAGAAGTCTGACTTTGCACGCGCCACAATGGCAGCAGAAGATAACTTTGGCTCCTGGACGAGCCACGGCTGGATGGTGGTGGCCAGCCAGTCAGTTTGCAAGCGCCCCCCGAGGCCCACGGAGCCGCTTGCGGCCGAGCACGTGTGTGCTAGACTCGCACTGATGGTGAACACCCCATCCTCGCTTTCTCTAGCATTGCACTGGAAAGCACGAGAACAAAACTTTCTCCCGGTGCAGCTCGCGGTGAATGTTGCCCCGGTTCTGCTTGAGGCAAGCCTCAATCACCGCAGTCTGGAATGCATTTCGCCCTGCAAACGTACATCCAACCGATGGAAGCACGGATGCATCATGCGGGGAAGATGGGGAGTTCGGGGGAAGCTCAGGCTCCCCCAAGGGAGGATGAACTTGCGCAGCTGGTGGGGACTGGGGTTCCACAGGATCTGGTAGATCCGTTCCTGGCGGGGCTGAAGATTCTGGTGGTTGCAGGGGTTCAGGATGCGAAGCCGGAGGATCAGGCATTTCCTGGGCTTGTGACTGTGGCGCTGGTACGAGGGCCTTCAAAGTTAAAGCAAGCAATTCGGTATCGTGCTCCAGACCGTTGACGACATTGGACACGTCCGTTGTTGCAGCATATGAAAGGATACCGACAAGGTCGGCCTTTTCAAGCACTGGAGCGGCCAATATGATTATCTTCTGAAGTACCTCTGATGCCGACATGATACTTTTCGTGATTTATGCCCCTAATTTTAAAACCTATCTTCTGGGTGTTTGTTGGCGTGATGTTTTTTGTGTGATTTTGAGCTCTAATGCTGAAACCTTGTGGCACGACCGTTTTCACTGCGCAAAAGTCTGGTCTGCATCTGAGCTTGCACCTACCGACTGACGTTGCTCACTCCACTGCAAGCCAAAACCGTGACAAATAATTGACCGCAAATACTACCCAAAAATTGACTCAAAATCACCCAAAATTTCGACCACCCAAAAATATTGACCCAAAGTTTGACCAAGATGGCACCCCCGGACCAAAATTGCACCCTCGTAAAGAGATATCCAGAATTGGACCCAAAAAGTACCCCTGGCCATATAAGCAACTTTTGAAACATTGCTGGCCATATAAGCAACTTTTTGAAACATTGCTGGCCATATAAGCAACTTTTGAAACATTCTTGGCCATATAAGCAACTTTTCGAAACATTGCTGGCCATAAAAGCAACTTTCGAAACATTGCTGGCCATATAAGCAATTCTGAAACATTGCTGGCCATATAAGCAATTTTCTGAAACATTGCTGGCCATATAAGCAACCTCTGAAACATTGCTGGCCATATAAGCAGTTTCTGAAACATTGCCACTGGCCATATAAGCAGTATTGAAACATTGCTGGCCATATAAGCAGTATTCTGAAACATTGCTGGCCATATAAGCAGTTTTCGAAACATTGCTACTGGCCATATAAGCAGTATTGAAACATTTCTGGCCATATAAGCAGTTTCTGAAACATTGCTGGCCATATAAGCAGTTTTCTGAAACATTGCTGGCCATACAAGCAGTTTTGAAACATTGCTGGCCATATAAGCAGTATTCTGAAACATTGCTGGCCATATAAGCAGTATTGTGAAACATTGCTGGCCATATAAGCAGTATTCTGAAACGTCGCTGGCCATATAAGCAGTATTTTGAAACATTGCTGGCCATATAAGCAGTTTTCTGAAACATTGCTGGCCATATAAGCAATTTATGAAACTTTAGTGGCCATATAAGCAGTTTATGATAAGTAGGCTGGCCATATAAGCCATGTTGTCCAATAAAAAATGGGACTACACCACCACCAAGCCCCGGCTTAGCTTGCTGTGTAACTTCCGCAGTGCCCGGAGGGTTTGCGTGCTGAGGCAGCGTGGCGGCACTTCATTCGTCAGTTGGTCGCGGACCGCCATGTCACGGCTGCAGTTGCGGCTCCTCCGCAGGAGACGGCCACTCTCTTCCAGCTGCACCAGGTCATTCGCCTCGTCGTTGTCGTCGGGTTGCTGCTGCCGGCGTCGACACAGTCTTGCGACTTTGGCACCACTCGATGTCGAAAGAGCGGTTACTTTGGTGTGCATTGGTCGCTGCTTCGTCGGCCGCGTTGATATCCGCGTTGCGACGGACTTGCTCCAGGCCCTGGTCCGAAGGACGATCATGTCATTTAGAACGAGCGAGGCGTGCGCCGTCGTAGGATGCGCTGAACGAGGAAGCGCTAAGCACGTGCGGCCAACGACGAGCTTCACGTGCGGAGTTACGGACCCGAAGCAGACCTGGCGAGATTTTATGGACGACGCAATGTGACGTACGGGCAAATCATGGACGACTTCGCAGCGCGCAACGCCACTGTAGTGAAAAGTGTATGCGAGCGGATCAGCTACCAAGAGCCCAGCGGAAAGGCTGCGGAGTGGGCATCCTGGCTCAAGCATGCATTAAAGTCTAGCCCGATACAGTAGAGCTTCCTATCCACCCCCCCCCCCCGCCCACCGACCACACGCACCAAGCTGAACCTCACAAAACAAACAAAAGGTCGAAAGACACCAATCTGTACGTCCCACGGGATCGTCGGAAACACAAAACACACACCCCAACAACGCTCTGGCGTTCTTACGTTGAAAACGAATCATATCACACAGGGGATCATGCGTCTGTGCAAGTCCGACTTCCACGAGCCGATTAACCTGGGCAGCGACTTCATGCTGAGCATGAACGACCTCGGCAACCTCGCGATCAGCTTCACGGGGCGGAAGATGGAGCTGAAGCACATTCCGGGGCCGGAAGGCGTCCGGGGCAGGAACTCGGAGAACTCGCTCATCCGCAAGGTGCTGGGCTGGGAGCCGTCGATCAAGCTCGAAGACGGGCTCCGCGAGACGTACAACTGGATCAGCGAGCGCATCGCCGACGACAAGAAGGCAGGCGTCGACGTCAGCGTCTACTCCCAGTCGAAGGTCGTCCAGCAGTCGACCGAGTCCCTCGACAAGATGCAGAAGTGAGGGGGGGCAAATGCTTCACTCACACTGCAACGGGCGTCAAGGGAGGCGGGGGCGGAACACAGTGCATAATAGGTGGCTGGCTACGGCAATTCCCAGAATATCGACCGACAAATGGCCGCAAGCGCCGCTGTATTTTGGAGGTACGGTTGTGACCACGAACAGTCCGCCAGGCACCACTCCTCCTCCCCATCTCCATTCGTACGAAGGCTGCTCTACTTCCGCCGTCGGCTCTTTCCTTTTTCACCTATTGCATTTTCCATTCCCCTAATCGTCCTTCTTCGCCATTTCGCCGTAACAAGGCCCGGAGAGGAGGATACTAGGAGAAAGGAAAAACGAGACACGATAAAGGAGGAAACCCCCCTGCCATTGAGGGGAACCGAAGGCCATCAAGAAACTTCTTAACCGTAAAACGCAAAAAAAAAGGGAGGGAGTGCAGCCCATCCTCGGCGCACGATTGTTCGTGCGAGGTGCGGCGATTCTTCATTCCTTCATTCTGCGTTGCTTTCATTCTTCTGTTTTTCTTCCCCCTCGGAAGTTAAATGCTGGGGGTTTAAACAACTAATTTGCGTTTCTTTTGCTAATCCCCCCCTTCGTATCTTCTGGAGTTGTTGGAATGGGCGGTTGACGCATGCGACGCCTCCGACCGCCTTTGGAGCGTCCTGACGTGGCGGCTTCGCCACTCACACCCTCAGCCATTTCCAACGGCACCAGGCACGGCACGCTTGCGCATGCTTCGCAAGAAACGCGAGTTTCTTGCGAAGTAGTAGGCACCAGCAGCACGCTACCACCCAGGCCGACAATGCTGGGTGACATGAGAACCCCCGTCTTTCCAACTGCTGGACCGAAGATATCCCACCCCCGCGAATTTCCTCTCTTGCTTTCCCCGTCCTTTTTCCTGCTCCGGTTCGTTCTAAATTTATTTTCCTTTTTTTGTTCTTGCAGAATTCTTTTTATGTTCTTCACCTACCTAACCCTTAAGGCGGACGCTCCCACGACAGGATCGTCTTGTGCCTCACGAAACTGACGTGGTCTCTTTTCTTTTGCACGCTTACCTTTGCATAAAGCGCCAGCTCGGAAGGAAATGCTCGACAAGGCTGTCGGACAAACCGAAGGGTTCACAAGTGCTGTGACTGCCGAACCGTGTTGAACGGATGTGAGGTCGTGCAGTCTACCCCTGCACGACAAGACACACAAATACAACGAGGGAAAACGTACTGTTTGAACAGTCTTAAAAAAAGCAACACACAGTGGTGTAGCCGAGAACAAAAATTTCATCGGTAGCTAAATCTCCGGTCCACCGTGGAAGCTTCAGGTTGGGTGAATGAAAAGGCCGGATGCTCGTACCGCACCAAGAATCTTACTTGCGAACGAAAAATCAAGAGGCCATAGCAAAGCTACTGCGTAGCTTGTATTGACGCTTCCCGTGCCACTGCACAATGTCAAACTAGAGACTCAACCAGTTCGCGTTGAGGAAAAAAACGGCCTACCTTGGTGTGGTCGGTGGGCCAGTTCCCCGTAGTTCCCCCGTAGTTCAACATGGGGGGGGGGGTGTCTTTTTTTTTTTCGTTTCTTGTTTTTTTTGCTGAGTGCTTCAGGTATGCAGCCTTGGGTCCTGGAGAGCATTTCCAAGCTACTTTGCACTTCTTCGTCACAAAATAAGGACAATTTCGGGTAATTCGAGCGTATCAAGATCAAAGACCCCAGGAAACAAGCCACCTGGTCCAGGCCAAAATCGGTGAATTTCGGGGGGTAATTCCTTTGTGGCGACCACTTTCTGCAGTCGGCCCTGGGCGGAAGAGCAGTATTACGGCCCCAACTTGCGCAGAGCGGCCATAAGGAGGAGGAACTGAGGGCCGCCATCCGGTGGGCAGCCATGCGCGAGTCCGAGCCGCTCGCGCTCACGGAACTGGGTTTCGCGGGCGATGTCTACCCGAGCTGCGGGGCGGTGGTCGCCACCCGGGGGGAGGTGGAACACCACGCCGCCATGCACGCCTGCGTGCCCCGAAGAGGAAGGAATAGGATGAGAAGGAAGGACAGACTGCGAGTCACGGTTTGACAGGTAGTGACAGGATCAGCTGCGGTAAGGAGAGCAGGAAATGTTCTACCAGAGGCCCCGCGCCCCCACGCCTCGTCGCTGAACCCTGACGGTTTTTAAAAGTCTTGCGAGTACCCTCGCACGCATGCTCAACGGTGTCCCGTCCGTCGTCGCTACGACACTGCCCGGAAGATCTAGTTTGGTGCACACTTCAAAGTCGACGGTGAGCTCTGCCATCGCGACGTCACCCACCACCGACCAGCACATCCCATCCAGCCAATACTGCAGCGCCTGGAACCACCTCTCTCCTCCGACCGCCGCGAAGGTCTGCGGTCCCGCGATCGCTTCGAAACCCGGCCGGATGGATCTTTTCCCTACGTGTGGAGGTGGAAGGGCAGAGCGTGCGGCGAGATGGGCGGTGTTCAACGCTACGGAACACGAAGTGGAGTGAGCGGGTGTGCCACGAGCACCAGAAAGTGAAGTGCGGCGTGTGAAAGCGCCGGTGCAGCAACCGATGAACCTGGACGAGCAATCGAAGAAGAAGCGAGGCACCAAACGCGCGCCTGAGCGCGACGATCAAGTCGAGCTAAAGAGGCGAAAGAATGACACATCACGTACGAAGAGATAACCGCGACACCGCAAATCGCCACAGATTATTTGCATTCTAACCCAAACTATCAGAGGCGGTCGCGGTCGAAGACGGCAACCCGAGCGAGGAGCAAGGTTTATAACCAGAATGACAGTCATAATGGCCATGCTGAAGGCAAGGTTGCGTTGCAGGAGGAGAAACTGGTGCTTGGCCGAGGATAAGATGGCTATGGCGGCAGGGGCAGAACAGAGAGACAGCGAGTCCTTCTTGTGGGGTAGTCACGCCTTCGCAGTCCTAGGACCTCCGCCCACTTGCATACAGCCGTCGACTGGCCTTTCCCAAGAGGACGAGTTGGAATGCAGGTACCATCTCCGGAGAGCTTCCGGTTTCTCCCAGAGTAGAGGAGCTGATGCAAACGCCACCTGGGCTTCTGAACGTGATTGCAGATCACCTTCTTGCCCAAACCCAAGAGGGATTGGAGTGTCGGAATGGCGCGCAAGGAGAGGCTCTGGCTTGTTTGCTTCTTTCGCTGGCGAGAGGGAGACTTCGGACACGGCAAAGCCTTGGGTTCTTCGGGCTCTGCATCCTTCTATTCCAGAGATCGTAGAGCAGTTTGCCGACAACAACATTAGCCTTGAATGGCATGCTTCGGGTGAGGGCATGCAGTTTATGAAGAAGTAACTTCTTCTCAGCTTCCCTTCCATGCAGACAGTAACTTCTTATCAGCTTCCCTTCCATGCAGACGAGTTGGACTCAAGCACATATCTTCGTCTATCACCGGACTCTTGATTGCGTGCTGCCAATTTTATCTGTGGGATGTCCAAGATATTCTGCAGATCTCGATCGGTCAGGCCTCTGCCACCGTCACGATAACGCGATTATTTTCAAGGACCAGTACAAGCACGCAATGGTGGCAACTGTGCTTTTCCTACAGTCCTCTTGGGGAACGTTGAAGGGGGCCCGGTAGCGAGATTTACTTAGGTCCTGCAACCGACTTCTGCGAGTCCTACGATAGCGTTCGAGTCTACTTTCCAACGAATCCTTCATGCCCCGGCGTCACGAAAGCAAAGCTCCCGGTTTGGCGCCGGTGCGTGGCGTTTGAAAGAATCCACTACAAAAAAAAAAAAAGACACCCCAAGGTCATACCCCGAGAAGATGCGTGTCTTCGTCGATGAAGCGGTCAAAGGCGCCGAGAGGAAGATGCGGATGATAGCCTCCCTCCCTGATGCGCATGTGGCTCTGACTCTGCTGAAGTTCTGCGCCGGCTTCGTCAGCGTCGTCCACCTCATGCGCGCTGTGGGGGCCGTCTTCGACTTCGCTTGCATCGATCAGGCCACGCAGTCTTGCTTGGCGACGATCACGGGTATCGAGACGGACGCCTCCGCCTGGGCCCTGGCTTCCCTTCCCGTCAGGCTAGGCGGCCTGGGTCTGCACTCCTGTGCCGACACAGCGGCGATCGCGCATATCGCGGCCACCTTTGACGGCGAGGCTTGCCTTCCATCCCTGGTGACCCCCTACGTGCTGCCGCACGCCATGCTTCTGGACGAGGACGACACTTTCCTAGCGTCCCTCGATGACCCGCGCCTTGCACCCTTCGAAACCGTTTTGGAGAAGATCCAGAACGCTCTGCAGGCACGGGATAACTACGGGGGACGTGGACGGAAAGTGTGGTCCGCGACGGTTCATGACGAGCGGCGCAAGGCCCTCATCATCTCGATGACTGAGGAGCTGGGCAGCTGTGGCTATCCCCCGCGGAGCTCGCGGTGGCCATCCGGCTCCGGCTGGGGCTGCCCATCGCCCCCATGCCGAGCATCTGTCGCCTTTGCGGGACAGGCTCGGCAGACGTTGACGGAGTGCATGCGCGGAGCTGCTTCTCCGGCGGCCGCCGGACGAGAATGCACAATGCACTCCGCGACGTCATCGCTGACTTCGCCCGCCGTGGCTTGCTGGCCCCGGCGGTCGAGCGCCCCGTGTTTTCGAACACGGAGCGGAAGCGCCCGGACATCAGCTATGTCCGGGACGGCACCACCGTTGTGTTAGATGTCGCCGTCACCTTCCCCCTGCAGCCTTCGAACCCCCAGTACGCCAAAAGGGCGGCGGAGAAGCCAGGGGGGGCGGCGACAGCCTACGCAACAGCTGTCAAAGAGGGTAAGTACCGCGGCATAATAGACAACGAGCCAAACCCCCGGGAATGGCTCGCTGTCCCGCTAGTCGTGGACACCTTCGGAGCGTGGTGTCCTGGAGCACTCACGGAGTTGCGGCAAATAGCCCGCAAAAGCGCCCTCCGTGAAGACCGGACCGCTTCGGCCGCCTGCCAGGACTTCTTCCACCAATTGAGCTTTCAGGTAGCCCAAGGAGTGGCAAGAATAGTCATTGCATCTGGTGGGGCGCGACCGGACGAAGCGGTCCACCCTGTTGCAGGGGGTAGTGTCACTGCATCGCGGGTTTTTTTACCTGGTCGGACCTGCTCGCTAGCAGGCCAGCCCAGGTCGCAGTGAGACTGGCGTTCACTGTGTGCTGAAGAAGCATTTTTTTGGGCTCCCGCTCCGGAAGCAACCGGATACCGGCAGCCCCGCTGTACCAACATGGCTTGTACAGTGTCCCGCGCTCCAGGGATTATCCTGTATGGTTAAAAAAATTTTTTTTCACCAAAAAAAAAAAATTCTGAAAACAGGCCGGTGAAAACGGTGGAACATTGCTGAGCAAAGGGGCGGACGAGATGACCACATTATCGTAGGTAAGGAGGGCGTTCAGGATTGAGACAGGATCGGTGAGTTCAAGTCCGTTGCAGAGCAATATCTTGTGTCCATCAATGCGGTTCAGGCACCGATTGTTCGTCTCTTTCGCTTTCTTGGATAGGCGGAATGTACAAGTCGTTGGATCGATGAGGTCACTCGGGAGTAACTTTGCTCCCGAGAGGAAGTCGAGCGAAAGGCGCGTATTCGAGACTGTTGACGGGAAGTGGACGTCGATGTTGGAAATGGCATCACTAGGTCCAGCCGGAAAGTAAACTACATGGGTTTTGCTCGCAGACATTACCATTTCGAAGTCATGCGCCCATTCGTCGACAGCACTGCAGACCTTTTGCGCGAGATCTTGAAGTTCGACGTCCGAGTAAGCGCTGCAGACAACAGCTAGATCGTCCGCATACAACGAGAAAGTAAACCCTGGGATTAGGGCTTCAAGTCTGGCAGCAAGGGGATCGATGTAGCACAGGAAGAGCATGGGTGCCAGAACTGTACCTTGAGGGACACCTTTCACAAGATTGAAGTACTGACCCAGGGTACCATTAACCTTTGCCGCAGCTCTGCGTCCGTGCAAGAAGTGGTCGATCCACCTTTTTAGGCGTCCCGAAATGTTCTTCTCAGCAAGCTGAGACCGGAGGATCACCTTGTCTACTCTGTCAAACGCTTTTGATATGTCAAAAAGCAGTAAGACAGACTTTTTACCAGCCGAACGGGCCTGCGCCAGTGAGTGTTGCACCGAGGCAATTTGCTCTTCCGCGGAGCGACTCTTCTGAAAACCCGCCTGGGCAGGATGAATCGGGTTGGGCGACAGGGCGTAGTTAAGACGTACTAGTACCATTCTTTCAACAAGCTTGGCAATGCAACTGGTTAGTGCTATGGGTCGGTAGGAGTCCAGTAGCTCAGAGGGTTTGTCAGGTTTGAGAAGCATCCGTATATGTGCCTCTTTCCAGCTGGGAGGGACGATGCTTTTAGACCACGAGAGGTTGACCAGGCGAAGTAGGATGCGTCTGGAGGGGTCGTTGAGGTGGGACAACATCAGGTTATTAACACCGTCCGGGCCAGTGCTGGTAGAGGGCTTGAGGTCCAGCAAGGCTGCTTCGAGTTCTTCCAGGCTAAAGTTAAAGTCCATGGGATGAGTCGAAGTATCAACAGGTGGAGGAGACACCTGCCCTGCACATACTGCTGCAAGATGGTTCCCCATGGCAGTTGCTTTCTTTCTGTCATCGTGTTCATACTTCCCGTCGATGAGGATCGGCGGAACGGAGGGATCATCGTCGTCAGCGTCAGTGAATTTCATCGCCCGGTGAAAGTCCGCAATGTTTGATGTGCGCGAAAGTGTTGAGACCTTTTTTTCGATGTGCCCAGCTTTGGCCTTGTTGATGAGCTTGTTTATCTTCGACTGTGCATCGTTCAGTAGTAGACTATCTTTCGCAGGGTCAGATCCAGGTCGGGAGCGATCAGATAGGGTTGCGCGCAGCAGGTCCCTAGCCGTCAGAGCAGCACGGATTTCATCGTTGAACCAGGGTTTACCGCGGCGAGTCGAGGAACGAGGAATATGGAGATCACGCGCGTCACGTAAGGAACGGGAAAACTGCTTCGAGAATGTCACGATATCGTTCGTTTGAATTTTTGCAAGAAGTGAGTCAGCCGAGGTTCCAAATGCATCCCAGTCAGCTCTGTTCCACCGGAAGGGTTTTAACGTCACGGAAGGTCTGGTGTGGATTTCAGGTAAACAGAGTAGCATGGGGGCATGGTCAGAGCCGCCGGTGACATCCAGCGTTTTCCAAGAGGCAGTCATGTTACACGGAGCGAGTACAAGATCCGGCGAGGTTTTCGAACGAGGACGGGTGGGCGTTTCGGGGTTGTTGCAGACTGTGACGTCAGAATTCAGTATCCAATCAGCAAGTGACTTACTACGGGAGGAAGGCACCGACTGGGCTTCCCAAAGGGGATGGTGAAGGTTGAAGTCACCGGCTACTATCGCATCGGAGGAGGGAAGGAGGCTGGGATTAAAATAGTCGACCCGCGTGTCAACACGGGAGTAAGGGGGGATGGGCGGTTTATAGATGTTGACAACACGGATCTTGCGATCACCTGGAAGAATGACTTCAATGTCCAGCCGTTCAGTTGCATCTTCTGCATTCGCTGCGCGAAAATCAATCTGTCGATGAGCAAGTGAGTCGCTAACAAGCGTCAGGAGACCACCACTTATTTTGCCGTTTCCGAGGTCCGAGCGGGCGATCGTTCTAGCAAATTGGTAAACCTTGAAGCCAGGGATCGTTGGTGCAGAGTTGGAGGGAAGGTTCGTTTCTTGCAGTAGCACAATATCGACATTGTAATTGGCGATGACCCAGAGAATAAAGCTACGCCTAAGAGTCCAGCTGTTGCAGTTGAATATTAGAACCCTCAGGCTTGTCTTGGGACCAGGGTGTGGATGGATGTCGCCACATGTGAGAAGTGACTTGCCGTGCGGGTTGCAGCGAGGATGTACGAGAGGCTTGGTTGTCGATAGTCTTGGAGCGTCATGGCTCAGGTCGCTTCAATGCTTCTTACTCGTCTTTTTGTTCACGGTGGACTTCGGGGATACCGAACCTCCCGGAGGAGTCGGCTCCCTCGTCCTTTTGCCGTCCGAACTGCGTGTTTTAGGAGAGGGGGAGTTCTGTGCTTCGCTGCTTGACGGCATTGGTTCCTCAGCCGCCTTGACAGAAGTGAAGCTAGCCATCAACGCTTTCGTTTCGTTTTGGTTCTTCTGTAGCATGTCAGACATGCTAGCGACGAGGCTTGCCGTCATTCTCTGCACAGAGGAATTCAAATCGTTCTTGAGTTCTGTGCGGAGCATCTGCATCTTGTTGCTGTTGCTTTTCTCGTGTTCTTTCAGCGCAGACTGTTGCCGGTTTAAGACTTCTTCAAGCTCCTTTCTGGTGACGTAGTTAGACGAGGGGGAGCCGTTCACTGCGGTCGAACTCAGCAGTCCCGAGTTAGCGGGGGTGGTGATCGCGTCGGAGACTCTCGTCTTCGGGTCTGTGCTCGTCTTCGCCTTCTTCGGTGATTGGGGACCACGTTCCGGACGCGCGGTTGCGGAAATGCGCAGGATGACGCCATCCACGGTATACGATGTCATCGACGGAGGAGTCAAACTCCTGACGAACCAGAACCAACCATCCGCGTCAGTGCCCGGCTTTATGGGCGTCGCATCCCACTCGACCTTCTCCAGTGCAGCGGCCAACTGGCTTCGATTAGCCCCTTCTGGAATGCCGTGAACCTTATGAAACCTGGTTGTGTCAGGCGTACCTCCGAGGAGGCTGGCGGACGTAATGTGGGAACCGACATCAACTCGAACGCCAAGTCCAAGGGAGGTAGCAACGAGGCCCCAGTGTGAGATGCCAGTTACCTCTACACGATTCCAACTGTCGTTAGCCTTCGTTTTATCGTGCTCATTGAGCCAGATGAGGTCGAACCTTTTCCGGTCTGCGAATGTTTCCCTGTTCAGCAGCTGCGTGGAAAACAGCGTCTCCCGGCCGGAGGAAGTCATGAGCGTGTCAACGACCGTAGGTTGATCGAAGTAGAGAGTCGAGTAGACGCGGTGGCCCGGTTCACCTTTCACGGCTGGTCTGCATAATCTTCCCTCGAAGCTACCGAGAACACGCGTAAGCCGTTGTTTCACTTCGGCCATGATCTGCTCGGATGCAACAGCGCCGGAAACCCCTTCATGAAGCTGCAACACGACGCCCATGTCTTTGGGCTTCTGCCAGATACTTGCCACGGCGTTGGACATTTTGAATAGTTGTTTTTTTTTTTTTGTGTCAGAACTGACGACCAGCCATACGGAGGCGAATGAACGGGACCGAGCCGACTGGAAAATCAGCGGTCAGTTGGGAGACTGGGTTAGACGAGTGAACGAACAATTCCAGAAGCTGACCTGGTCAAGGGGGCAATTCCCCTGGAGAGCGGTATGTTACAGAGGAGGAAGAACGTGGACGGAATGTCAGGCGGTTCTACATTAACACTGCACATGTTGGATCATGGGTGTAGGTCATTCACATCTTTCATGTCTATATCTTTACAACTGGTTGTGCCAGTAGCCTGCGAGCAATGACTGGGAAATCAGGCAGGTCTTTCGTCTTCTGTAAGAGCAGCAGTAGGCCAACAGAGTTGCGTTGTGTGAAGACCTGGGACAATGTGGACGGGGGAGGGAATCTAAGGGCAGCAAGTCTAAGGGGTTCTAGTACTGTACAACGAAGCAGAAGGTGTTCAAGCATGGTTTCATTAATCCCCAGTTTGCAGTGCCAGCAGACACCCTGCTGGATTGAGCTTTTTCTAGAAGTAACACAAAGGAAGTGCTTGTTTAATGTGCTGTGGCCAGTGCGCAGCGCGATTAAATTTTTTTTTTTTTTTTTGTCAGAACTGACAACCAGCCATACGGAGGCGAATGAACGGGACCGGGCCGACTGGAAAATCAGCGGTCAGTTGGGAGACTGGGTTAGACGAGTGAACGAACAATTCCAGAAGCTGACCTGGTCAAGGGGGCAGTTCCCCTAGGAGAGCGGTAGGTACCGTGGGAGGTATGGTGTTTCTGTGTGGATGGGAGGTATGGTGTTTCTCTATTAACACTGTACACGTTGGTTCTGGTCATTTACACAGTTCGGTTCCTGTCTACATCTTTACTACTGGTTCGGTTCGCTTCGTGTCTGCACATTTTTGTCATAGGATCGATTCCTTGCTGACGAACTTGCAGGCGTCGGGGGATGAGCTCCCCGAAGAAACCGGTAGCTCCGACGGCTCGGCCGACCGCGAGTAATGTAGGAACAGTACACCTACCCCCGATAAAACCATGGGGCGCTGATGAAAAAAAAAAAAAAAAAAAGCGCCCGGGGCAGGTACGCTTTCCTGTCCCCCCCCATTACCCCAATCTCTCTTTCCACCCCAAACAAACACAACAGACAGCACGGACTGCCCCCTGTCGGGAACGACGCTTCCGACGGTGTGCCCCACGTTAGGCCGGAAGGGGGCGTCTCCCATCCGGCGAGGGGGTCTTCGGCGCTGTGGGGCTGCTTGCGGCGCCTGGCCGCCGGCGTGTCGACCGGCGAGCGCGACGCCGGGCGTTTGTCGCCGGGGACCAAGCCAGCCCCCGAAGTGCCGGGCTCGACCCCCGGGGACGGGCCGTTCCGGGCAGGCCCGGCCCCCGCGACCGGCGGCAAGCCGGCTCCGGAGCCCCCCTCTCCGGGGCTGGCTTCCGCTGGGGCCGCGGCCAGGCCGGACCTGTCGTTCGCGGCCGACCCGTTCCCGAGGCCGGCCTCCGAGGGTGCCTCCGGTTGACCGGGTTCGGCGCTCGCGTCCGGCGCGTCGCTCGCCGGCTGGCCCGCCTGCGACGAGCCGCCCCCGGGCCCCCCGTTGCCGGAGCCGCCCCCGTCGCGGCGTTCGTCGCCTCCGCCGTGGCCCCCCCCGTCGCCCGACGTGCCCGACTCCGAATCGACATCAGAGTCCGACTCGTCGGAGTCCGGGAAGGGCTCAGCCGTCGAGGACCCGCCGGGCGCAGTCGGGTCCGCGGCGTGACGGAACCGACGACGCTCCCGCCGGAGCTTACGCTCCGCGGTCTGGGCGTCGGCTGCCCCGACGCCAGCCCGCCCCGCCGGCGCTCCGGCGGGTTCGACCTGGTCGGCCACCCCGATAGCGTCGGGGGAACCAGCCTGGTCTGCCACGTCGCGAGCTGCGCCGGCTGCGACCGGGGCGGCCTCCCTGTGGGGCGCGGCGAGACCCACCGGGTCGCCCTCGCCACACGCGGCGGCGGGGACCACCTGGTCAGCCCCGCCTAGCCCGGCAGGGACCGCCTCACCCCCCACGTCCCCGGGCAGCGACAGTGCCCTGGGCCGGGACGCAGGCGGAGGCAGGCTCACGTCCCGAGGGGAAGCAGGGGACGACGCCGTCCTGTTCGACGCGCTGACGAACAGGACACGGTCGCAAGCGGGGGCCATGGATGCCTCGCGCTCGAAACCGGCCCCCTCTCCCTGCTCCGCCCCCCTCGTAGCAGGGTGAGGGGCGGCGGGGCCCGCCTGCAGGACGGGCTGGAGCGGGGCCCCGAAAGGGCCCGGTGCCGCGAACGGGAAGCCCTGTTGGGGGCCACCCTGAGCCGGCTGGGCCTGGGGCCTCTCCGCCTG